>PVIW01002037.1:0-245199 GCA_004026585.1 Noctilio leporinus
AGAAAAAAATTTCTCTTTACCATGCTGTATAATTGGCTGAGACTCCTGTCATAAAAGAGATGACCAAGCGAAAAACAAGTTTATCAGTATCTACCTCATGTATACATAGGAGATACCCAGTGAAAAAATGAGTAACTCCTGAGGTGGCTTTGAATTTGTGCTCAAAAGAGAGAGAGACAGAGAGACAGAGAGACAGAGAGACAGAGACAGAGGGAGACAGAGACAGAGACAGAGAGAGAAAGACAGAGAGACAGAGAGAGACAGAGAGAGAGAGAAAGAGAGGATGATATCGATTTCTTAGGAGAGTAAATTATTTTTAGGAAAGATGAATTATTGGCCCTTAGAAGAATAGATGGGAATTAGTGACAGAATTTATCTGGTGTGGTGGTCTTTTCTAAACTCATCTCCTACTCTTCTTATTTATCCTCCTTTAATAAGAATCCATCTTTGCTGGTTCATGAAACTCCTGGTGAGGTGATTTACTTTGAATGCCTTTTGGAAGATCTGTGTTTAGGCAGATAAGGAAAGTTCAGAGACATCCTGTCCCTGCTTTTGCTGTTTTCAAGTGTCTACCACTCAGAATAATTAATATGCCAAAAGGAGCATATTTTGGGGTAGCATTTCTTGGACTCCTATAATTATACTTAGGGATGGCATGAAGATCTGTAAGACTTTGATTTTATTCTCCCTAGCAGTACATAGCTGATTGAGGGTATGGGCAGAAAAGGTGTGTTTTTTAAGGTGGTGGTGTGGTAGTTTTCAGGGTAGATGCCTTGTAAACAATGCAAATTGCTTTTTAGGTTTAGCCCTTACATTCAAATTATAACTAAAGTGGCTTTGAAACCAACCTGTCAAATACTCAATAGAATATAGAAAATCTATGTTTCCAAATCTAAACATTTGCAGGAACAGAGATCTTAGAGATAATTTATTTAAAGGCAATAAAGAATATCTTTTCCCAGGGGAATGACCTGTGTTTCAATAAAGTGTCCAACATCGTAGTTTAAGATGCAACAAAAATTTGAACTACTTTAAATTATTTTATGAATTGAACATGTAGCCTCCTTGGTGGGGACCCATAGAATACTTTTTGTTTCACTGGATACCTATTCATGTGACTGCTTTTCAGAAATCATCATGATTATAGATAAATTTATATCTATGATATTAGATTTGGAGAAAAATCTACAATGGAGAAAGTTGTTATCATGGATCTTGCATTTTATGAGAAAATTGAAATTATTTGGTGCAACTAATTCTTGATTTTCTATTCTAATGAAATATATATATGAAAATGTATATTATTCAACTGCTATGTTTTTAAGGCATCTGTGAATGTTTAGTTTTTACCATTTTTAGACTATCAAGTTTAAAATGTATTTGGAAATACTTTCCTGAAGTATAAATATCACACATATTTTCTGTATATAGGGATCGACCTATGAAGATGAAATTAATAATATCAAATATATAATTTCAAAAATTAATGTAATTATGGCTCATAATTCACCAGTTTTGATTATTCAAAGATGGATACGTGGTTTCCTAGTTCGAAAAAGTTTGAGGTATGTTTCATTTTTTACTATTTAAATATTAAAATGATGAGAAAAATAATGATAAAAAGGTATTTTTCCAATAATACACATTTTTGTATTCCCTGTCAAAATGGTATTGTATAGATGACTTGAACTAGTTTTAAGGAAAATACCAGAGTCTTTAGTAATATCTATAATATTTGGCATAATAAAAACTTAATACTTTTTATTTTCTTTTAAATTGACAGCATATAACTAATAAAATTTTAATTAATCACTTTTTGAGTAATTATGACAGTTTTTCTATTCAATTAAAAAATATCAGCTGAAATATATATTGAATTTCTCTCATGTAATAATAGGATGAAAAAGAAATATAAGCCATATACTATGTAATGGTAAAATGGTAAACAATAGAATGAAATATGTATGAGGGGTTCATATTTTCTTTGACTGTAAAGATAATTTTTGTGAAACATCTGCTACCATATCAATGGTGCATTATCATTTTGTTAAACGTCCTTTTTCTCTTGTTATTCCTTGCATTTCTCTCCAGTAGCTGATATTTGCAAATAGAGGAACACTTTTTTTGGCAGAATCTCTGTACACTGAATTTGGTGAGGCAAGTTAGGATACTCTGTTATCAATTTATATATATTTATTTTTTTCATGCCAAATATCAAATATGTGAAAAAGTAAATGAAAATCTATATAGCTTATTTTGAGATGCTAAATGATGGAGCTCAGAAGACAGAAATGAAATCTGGCTCTGAAATGTAGGTAGGATCAAAATAGATCTAGAATTGGGCAATGGACAGTCTCTGAGAAAGCTAGACTAGAAAGTTTCACTGAACGATATTCAGCACTCTGTGGTAGGCAGAGAGAACATTCTCATGCATTAGTCTGCATGCTAAATCACAGATGGCAGTAGCCCTGATAAAGGGAAATAAGTATGAGGGCCAAGGAGCCAATGTGACCATAACAGAGTGCGTGCAGCTTCTGAAGAAGAGGTTCCATATGTACTTTTCAAATCAATCTCAAAGAGTTAGATAAACTCAAGTGGGGACAAGTAAAAAAATATGTGAAAGAGAACCAGGCAGCTGCTGATAGGTGTATATTTATTTAAAATATTATTTCTGACTACCAGTCAAGATGAAGGTGTAGGTGGAACCACTTTGCCTCCTCATGCAACCATAGTGTGAATTACAACTAGATCTCAAAACGAATAACACCCAGAATGATCAGAAAGGTGATCTGTATGGAAGTCCAACAATGGAGGATTTAAAGAAGCCATATCTATCCAGACAGGTAGGAAGAGTGGAGTCTTGGGGATGGGCAAAGAGGCAAGGAGAGGCAGTGCGGCGCAAAGAGTGGGTAGCAGCAGTGGAATGGATGATGGTCTTCCATTCACATGTGGTAGATAAAAATTGGAAGTGAGTGATCCTAGTTCCAGGGCAGACTGCACAGCCCAGGATGCCAGTGCCAGGAAGGTAAATCCCCATAACTTATAGCTGTAAAAACCAGTGGAGGCTGGGGTGCAGAAAAAATTGCCAGATTTTCAGGAGACTGTTTAAATGGCCTGCACAGACTTAGAACTTATGCAAACCCACCCATCCCTGGGATTCCCTACCAATGCAACAGCTGGAAGGTAGCATAAAAGAAATGAGTGAAGTAACTGGGAATAGGACGAGTACCAGGCAAACCCCCAGAAGCCAGGCATTGGCATTGTCTCCTCCCCAAACCCTCCCATCACCCAGAGCCACAAGCAGTGAAGTGGGTTGCCTTGCCCTGGTAATCAGGTCCACCCCACACAATATGTAGGTGCCTTTTCTATTACAGGCTACACCATTGAGACAGGGAGTCGAAACAGCTCTAATACATAGAAACAAACACGGGGAGGTTGCCAAATTGAGAAGACAAAGAAATATGACCCAAGTGAAAGAACAGAACAAACCCAAGAAGAACTATGTGAAATGGCAGTAACCAAGCTATCAGATGCAGAGTTCAAAACACTGGTGATCTGGATGCTCAAAGAACTCGACTATGTATAGCAACAACATCAATGTTATACTAACTAAAATGAAGATAAATCTATAGGGAACCATCAAAGGAGGGGAGGAAGCTGGGATTAAATCAATGTTTTGGAATATAAGCAAGAAATAAATAGTCAACCAAAACAGCCAGAAGAAAAAAAAATAATAATAAAAGAGGATAGTATAAGAACCCTCTGGGATAACTCCAATGTACCAACATCTAAATCATAACGATGCCAGAAGGAGATGCAGAAAGAGAAAGAAATTGGAAACTTATTTGAAAAATAATGAAAGAAAATTTCCCAAATCTGGTGCAGGAAATAGACAAGGAGTTCCAGGAAGCAGAGTCCCAAACAAGCTAGACCCAAATCGGACCACACCAAGACACATCATGATTAAAATGTCAGCAAGGACCACCAACCAGGATTGCTCTATCCAGCAAGGCTATCATTTAGAATGGAAGGGCAAATAAAGTGCCTTCCAGACAAGGTAAAGCTAAAGGAGTTCATCATCACCAAGTCATTATTACATGAAATGTTAAAGGGACTTATTTAAGAAAAAGAAAATAAAAAACATGAGCATTAAAATGGCAACAAATTCACAACTATCAACAATTAAATGTAAAAAAATAAGCAAACAACTAGAATAAGAACAGAATCATAGATACGGAGACCATTGGAAAGGTTAGCAGGGAGGGTGAAAGGGAAGAATGGGGGAAAGATGCAGGGATTAAGAAGCATAATTGGTAGGTACAAAATATACAGCGGGGTGTTAAGAATAGTATAGGACATAGAGAAGCCAAAGAACTTATATGCGCAACCTATGGACATGAACTGAGGGGAGGGGTTTAGAGGGAGTGGGTGGGTACCAGGTAGGCAGGGGCAAAGGGGGAATAATTGGGATAACTGTAATAGTATAATCAATAAAATATATTTAAAAATAAAGGCAGATAGTTATTAAAAAATAAAATAAAATATTGCTTCTGTCTCAAGTTTTTTTAAACTTAGAGTGAAATTTATATGAAATAAATATCTAATTAAAGGAACTTGTCTAGGATTAAGTTTTCACCCTTAGAGTCAAGATTTTCTGTGATATGTATCATGAGATAAAAACCTTGAGCATGGCAACAATATCTGAAAATCAGTGTGCATGACCAGAATTTGCATGAGCTTTGTGGGCAGAGATGTCAGTAATAAAAATATATATGAGTGGTTCAAGACAGACACATTTCAATTATTTCTCTCTAAAATGCTGTTCCATTAGGCATTACTTAACTACTCCGGGTCTGAGTTTTGTCTTACGTTGAATGCTAGACAGCAGGAACTAATAGTAATACTTACTTTGCTATTTGCTTGTGGGAATGTAAACACACAACACCTGGCAAATATGGATATTACATTCTTACTAGCTATTTTTAAATATGACCTTTGCTGTTGTTATATGTTGCGCTTTCTGCATTGACTATGGGAAACTTTTTCCTTGGATTTCTTGCTCCCTTCCAATTACATTTATCATAGCACCCAAAATATAAATCTAATTGTATTCACCAACTTAAAATTCTCTGATTACTCCCAATTTGCTAAGGGCAAATGACAGATATTTGCCCCTACGATGTGCATCACATACTTTTACTACCACAGCCACTTAACTTACAGTATTGCAGTTGTCTGTATACTTATATCACCAGATGCACTGCACACTCTGTATCTCTAGCATGTAATAAAATGCCTGACACATTAGGTGTTCAAAAATATTTGCTTAAGAGACAAATACATCAATAAATGGAAAAACTGTAGAAGCTAGAATTGGAAAAGTATTTCTGGACTCATCTATAGGAAAGCAAAAGCAGAAGAACTGGGAAATATATAAGGCTGCCCTGAGAGGTGCCTATGGATTCCCACAACGTAAAGGCCCAAGTGATTGGTCTTCTCTTATGTCTGTTTCTAACCATGAAAAATGTCTCCCCTGCCCAAACGTTTTGCACCTTGCTTGTAATTTGTTCACTTAAACTGCTAAATTTATGTGATTGTTAATCATATAAACAATTCTATAAATAACTTGCCTAAGGCTATAAAGATATTAAATCAAGCCTGTATCTTATCAGAGATAAATAAAACACTTTTATTACTCTGCTAACATTTGCTAGGCTCCAGGGGAAATAATATCCCTTTATGAAAATTTTCTGTACAAATTATAAAATTATACAAATGTACTTTATCTCTTCACTTACAGAATTTGTTGTAGGCTATACAAGTATTAATGTTTATGATTGGGTGATTTAAAAAATATTTATTGATCCCTGGTTGGGTTGCTTAGTTGGTTAGAGCATCATCCTATTCACCAAAAATCTATGGGTTCCATTCCTAGTCAGAGCTTAGGTTGTGAGTTCTATCTCTGGTTGAGTAACATATGGGAAGCAATTGGTCCATATTTCAGTTTCACATCCATGTTTCTTTTTCTCTCCTTTCTACTTTCTCTAAAATCAGTGAACATATTCTCAGCTGAGGATTAAAAAAAATGCACTGAACTAAACTAAACTAAATGAATGAATTAATAAAAACATTATTGAGTGCCTACTCTGGGTTAGGTACTCTCTAGATCCTGAAGATACAACAGTGACCAAGGGAACAAGAGATCCAAGAAAATGTTTCTCATGGAGTCAAATAATAATATAGATCTCCAAGTTAGTTATCAGATCAGAGTCTACTTACAACAAATTTTTTTAGTTATTTAATATAATGCACTCATACTTCATATAAATTTTACAGTTCAGGAAAATTATATTGACATTTTTCTACCAACCTAAAAATTAGGGTAAAAAAATTTATTTAACTTTCCTGAACGTAGCTCCAAGCAAACCTGATAGCTCCAGTGTTCTATTTCTGACCCTGTCAGAAGGAGGTTGGGAGAGAACTTGGGTGACAGTGTTTACAGTCTACAGCAGTGCACAGTGTGTCCTAGGCTTTCCCAGTTCACTCCCTACTCACTCATTCACTCACGCAGAGCAACTTCCAGTCCTGCAAGCTCCATTCACGATAAATGTTATACATGTGTTATTTGTTATCTTTTGTACAGTATGCTCACTGTACCTTATATGGGTTTAGATGTGCTTAGATACAGAAATAGTTACTGTTGTATTACAACTGCCCACAGGATTTAGTACAATAATGTGCTGTACAGGTTTGCAGCTAGGACAAATAGTTTTGGCGAGTCTAGGTTTATGTTTACCCAGAAGGCAAGGCCCCTTCAATTTAGTGTGTGGATTCCTCACAGTAGGAATTCGTGAATTTTTGCTGAATTGGTGTATTTTCATAGAGGGGAAGGGAGTGCCAAGGGCTCCCTCCTCTGCCATCTTGCTGACTCATTATGTAAATGTTTGAGACTGCTGCTTTTTCTTGTACTTTTTCTTGTAATTTATTTTGTTATATCTACTCTTTTAGAATATTCCTGTTTATTTTAATGTCTCTTCCAAGGTTTAGTTTTTGAGGGGTCGCATATTAGAGAATCTAATTAAATTTATAGGTATTATTATCAGCGTAATCGATATATGCATATTCAAATAAAATCCACTTACAATTTCACAGGGTTCCTGACACTCCTAAGTTAAACTCTGCTATATGCCAAAACATTTTTCTTTTCTTGTTATAGTCTTTATTATTGGAAAATTAGAGTCAATGTAAATACTTATGTGGAAATTTCAATCCTTCTTGCCAAGTGAGTTTCCTTGACTTGTAGATATCTAGACTGTTTTAAATGTTCAAAAGCTGATCTTAATGGATTAATAAATCCACTTGTCAGAGGCAAATGTAATTTTCATAACCACTCAGTTATAAACTCACGAGTTATTTACTATTTTCTAATGAGAATATTAATTTTTAAGGGAAGCTGATAATTCAGGTTCTCTGGCCAGTAGTTTAACTAGTCAATTATTAATAAGAAAAATGAGATTGGATGTAAATATTAAGAAAATGTTTTTGAGATAAAATAAATAATATCTTTAAAATTTAATTGAGTTTTTTCTTAAAATTTATATAAATGAACAGAAACTTTTTAATTTGATGTACATAGTTCCATTCATTTATTTGTTCCTTTATTTCCCTTGCCCTAGGAGAATTACCAGTGAAAATATTGTGGCATGAGGTGCCTGCAATTTTACTGCCTAAGTTTTCCTCTAGGACTTCTATGGTGGCATGACTTATATTTAAGTCTTTTATCCATCTTGAGTTTATTCTTTTGTGTGTTGTAAAATGGTGGTCTAGTTTCATTTTTTGCCTTTCTCTGTCCAATTCTCTCAACACCACTTGTTGAAAAGGTTATTTTCACTTATTTTTGCTCTTTCCCCTTTTGTCAAATATTAGTTGATCATAGATTCCTGGGTTTATTTCTGGGCTCTCCATTCTGTTCCATTAATCTATATGTCTATTCTTATGTCAGTACCAGACTGTTTTGATTATAGTGGCCTTGTAATATAGTTTGATATTTGGTATTGTGATTCCACCTACTTTGTTCTTTCTCAAGATCACTGTGGCTATTTGTGGTCATTTTTGGCTCCATATAAGTTTTTGAAGTATTTGCTCTAGATGTGTAAAATGTGTTGTTGATATTTTAATAGGGATTGCATTGAATCTATAAATTGCTTTGGGTAGTATGGACATTTTAATGATGTTAATTCTTCCAATCATAAACATGGTATATGATTCCATTTATTTGTATCTTCCTTAATTTCTTTCTTCAGTATTCTCTAGTTTTCCCAATATAGGTCTTTTACCTCCTTGGTTAAGTTTATTCCTAGGTACTTTATTTTTCTTATTGCTATAGTAAATGGGATTTTTTTTCTAGTTTCTATCTCTGATGTTTCATTGTTGGTGTACTAACATGCCTTCAATTTCTGGATATTGACTTTGTATACAGCTTTTTTGCCAAATTACTTACCAGGTCAAGTATTTGCCAATGATACCTCAGACAAGGGTTTGATCTAGAAAATATATAAAGAACTTGTACAACTCAAAACTAGGAAGACAGACTACTCACTTAAAAAGTGGGCAAAGGACCTGAACAGATACTTCTCCAAGGAGGACATTCAAATGACTCATAGACATATGAAAGATTGCTCAATATCACCAGCTGTAAGAGAGATGCAAATTAAAATCAAAATGAGATATAACTTCACACCTGTCAGAATGGCTATCATTAACAAATCAACAAAGAAGTGCTGGCAAGGATGTGCAGCAAAGGAAATCCTAGTGCACTGTTGGTGGGAAGGCAGACTGGGGTAGCCACTATGGAAAACAGTATGCAATTTCCTCAAAAAACTAAAAATGGAACTGCCTTTTCATCCAGGAATTCCACTCCTAGGACTGTCCCTAAAGAATCCTGAAACACCAATTCAGAAGAACCTATACACCCATATGTTCATAACAGCGCTGTTCACAATAGCCAAGTGCTGGAAGCAGCCTTAAGTGCCCATCAGTGGATGAATGGATCAAAAAACTCTACTACATTTACACAATGGAATACTATACAGCAGAAAGAAAGAAGGATCTTCTGCCTTTTGTGACAGCATGGATAGAACTGGAGAGTATTATGCTTAGTGAAATAACCCAGGTGTTAAAATACCATATGATCTCATCTAATACAGGATACTAATGAACAAAACAAACAAATGAGTAAAATAGAACCGGAAACATGGAAACAAGAAGCAGACTGACAGTGAACAGAGTAGGGGAGAGGAATAAAGAGGGAAAGAAGGGGAAGAGTTTAGCCAAGAAACTAGAATAAATGACCTATCGACATTGACAACAAGGTAAGGATTGACTGGGAGAAGATATGGGGTGGGTGGGACAGGAGGGAGCAGTGGGGTAAAAATGGGACAATTATAATACAAGAACAATAAATTAACTAAAAAAAATTCATATAAATGAGACAGAAAGAATCTCCTGCCATAAAATTTCTCCAATGTCATTTCTGTAAAATCGTGAACTTTGGATTTTTATAATATAGGGCCAGGATCCAGAACAGTACATTTTAACTAAATGGACGCTTGAAAAATAAAGTGAAAGAATAAATGAATAAATAATTATTCTGATAAGAAGGAAATTAAGTTTTAATGTCAATAGCTTAAAGAAATGATATTTACCTTTTGTCACTATGGATTTAATGTTCATTAGCAATTATAAAATTATTAATAAGATAATTTCTTTTAATAAGAAAATTTATTTAAAATTAAAATTAAATTTAGAATTGCATCATGCAAATTTAATAATCTAACATATTAAGAACATATTCTGATTTAAAATAATCTAAATGTTACCATTATTCACAAATAATGTTTCATGTCTTTTTGTTTATTTTTTTCTTTACTACCTGTTTTGCATTAAATTAATATTTTATAATGTAACATTTATGTACTTTTAATGATGTTTTAATTGTATATTTTAATAATTTTCAGCATTTGTTCTAGGGCTAGAATGCATATTTCATTTCCTTAAGATTTATAACTTACATCTAGTGAGATCTAAAAATGTTTGGTTTATATATGTTTATTTCCTCCTCCTTTTTATGCTATTAATGTTATACATATGACAACTATATGTTATACCCCAATAATACATTATTATAATTATCACTATAAATTGTTACATCCTTTAAATGAGCTAAGAGAAAAAGAGCAAGTATATATTCATTGAGTTTGTTATGTCAACAATCCAGTTTATTACATTTCTATCTCTCTTTATTTTTTTTAAGGATTCTAGTTACCAGATGGTATCATTTCATTACTTCAAAGCATTGTTGCTTCACCTGTTATAGACCCAACATTATAATTTTATATATACTGCATTATACAGTTGCTTTTTAAATTAGGGGCACAAAAAAGTAGAAATATGAATTTATATTGTTTTATAATTACAGTGCTTCCTTTCCTAGCACAATTCGTTTTCTCTTTGGATTAAATTACTGTTTGAGGTCATTTGCCTTCAACGTGAAGAACTTTCTTTATTATTTCTCATAAGGCATGTCTGATAGCAATGGATTATCTTAGTTTTATTTGGGAATTTTAAAATTTTACCTTCAATTTTATTGAGATAAAATTGACACATATCGTTCTATAAGTTTAAAGTGCGTAATGGTTTCATTTACATATATTGTGAAATGATTACCAAAATAAGTTTAGTTAGAATCTATCATCTCATATAGATACAAAAAAAGGGAAAAAATCATTTTTTCTTGTGATGAAAACTCAGGATTTGTTCTAACGACTTTCATATTATCATATTGCACTGTTATAGTAACTAAAGACATCATGTTTTACATTATATCCCCAATATGTATTTATCTTACAGCTGGAAATTTATAATTTTTACCACCTTCCTTCAGTTCAACCTCCCCTAACACCTTCCTGTAACTGTAAATTTGACTTTATTTTGTATGAGTTTTGTGTTTTTGTTTTGTTTTAGACTTCACAGATGAGATCACACAATATTGTCTGTCTCTCTCTGACTGACTTTATTGAATATAATGCCCTCAGGTTTATCCATGTTGTTGCAAATGGCAAGGTTTCCTTGTTTGTTATTTTAATAAATAATATTTTATTGTGTATGTTTAACACAATTTATTCATTCATTCAATCCATCAACTTTATTTCCATGCTTTTCCTATTATAAAATGCTGCTACAAATAGGGGTACAGATATATTTTCTAGTTTGTGTTTCTTTTTCCTTTCACTATATCCCAGAAGAGGAGCTGATGAATCTTATGGTAGTTCCATTTTTAATTTTGTGAGGATTCTATATACAGTTTTCCACAGTGATTATGTAAGTTTACAATCCCACAAACTGTGGATAAGAGTGCACTTTACAGCCCAGCCAGCATTTATCACTTATCTTTTTGATGATGGCCATTCTGTCATGTGTGAGGTGATATCCCATTGTTTTGGTTGCACTTCCCTAACGACTAGTGATTTTTGTACATCTTTTTGGTCACTTTTGGCTATTGGTGCATCCTCTTTGGAAAATTTCTCATTAAGTCTTTTGCCCACTTTTTATTTAATTTTTTGATAGAGCTTTGTGAGTTCATATATATGTTAATCCCTTATGGTATATATGGTTTATAAATATTTGTTTCCATCCTGTATGTTATCTTTTCATTTTGTTGATCATTTTTTTGGCTATACAGAAACGTTTTAGTTTGATACAATTCCACTTGTTGGGTTTTTATTTTGTTGCTTGCACTTTAGGTGTTCCATCGGAAAAAAAAAAAAAAAAAATCATTGACAAAAGCCATGTCAAAGAGCTTTTCTTCTGTGTTTACTTCTAGGGATTTTTATGATTTTAGGTTTTCTAATTTTTCTTAGTTTAGTCTTTGTAGTTTGCATGTTTTCAAGAATTTATCCATATCTTTCAGTTTGTTCATTTTGTTTGCATATAGTTGTTCATGGTAGTCTCTTGTGACACTTGTATGTCTTTGTTTGAGAAATAAAAATTGCCATAGTCTGGTCTTCTTAAAAATATATATTAAAAATATTTTAGAAATTCTATTCCAGGCAAGAGTAGGTAAGAGGTCTTGAGGTGTCTTCCTCACCTCAGCCTACACTGTGGGGGGCAGCAGCTTTTACCCAGCTGAAACAGGTAGAGATATCTAGAGCCCTGATCAGCCATGCCCTCAGCAGGTGGTAAATAATTAAAAGAAGGCAGCAGCACAGTGAGAGCAGAAAGCAAAACTGTAATCCATCTTGAAATCTTGAACTTTAACAAAGAGAACCAGGAGGAAAGACAGCTAAGAAGAGCCCTTTTGGGAACTGACAAAAACAAAACAAAACAAAACACTTGTGCAAAAGGCCAAAAGTTTCATAATATTCACTGTTAATTATGATATTAGTTTGTTTATTCCATTTAGCATATTTTCTATATTGGGTTAAATAAACATAATATTAAAGTTTGTCTTAATCACTTCTCAGTCTTTTGGCTAAGATCAAGTGTAAAGTTTGTCTCATGTCTTTTAACCTTTTTCTTAGTGGAGCTGTTAGAAAATGTAAATTTATTTTGTTGCTTGCATTATATTCTGTTGAACAGTGCTTCCCTGCAGCAATTTTTCTAGAAGAACATAAAAATTGCTTCCTCACTGGAAAGGAAAAATAAAGATGGGTCACCTTATATATTTTTTCTGGATAACATACTCATGTTCTTTCTGACATTATACTTTAAAATACAGAGTCAGATATAAGTATAGAAATGTTTGTGGATTTATATTGCCACAGACTTCTCAGCACTCATTTATCTGTTGATGAATGTTGATGAACAAATCTTAGTGCCTAAATAATTTTATATAATATGAATATGAAAACAAATATTATGTTGTTTATTACCATGTTTTCTTTCTCTTTTTTGTCAAAATAATAAATGACTACTTTCCCCCCTTATATTCAGCTCATTGTTTATATATAAAAAACATCAAGGAAAATATATTAGTGAATACACAACAAAATTTGTTTGCATACATAGAAGATATGAAGATAAGGGCTTTAAGGATCTAATTATTAAGCCTGGAACAAATATAACAGGAAAGCTTGCACGATGGAAACATGTAAGTATAATATAAGATATTGTAATTGTTATTTATGTAACATTGGTAAGTATTTCTTTAACTTTTTAAAAATATCTTTTATTATATTGTTAATATATGGCTTATGATATTCTTGATGTGAGAGGAGACATATAATAATGTACAACTATATAATTTTTGTGATGTGTTAATTACTCTTACCACCAAACTTTTATAATTCATGCTTCATATATATCTCTTACTAATTATTGGAAGTACCTATTAATAATAATATAAAATTACTTCTTAGTAATTGAAAACAAATAGTTTGTTCAAAGCTGATAATTCTACATATAGTATAATATTCATTCATTGTTTTATGCTAAATTGTGTACTGCTTTGAGGTCAAACTGGAAATAAACATATTTATTGAGTGCCTACTATGTACTGGGCACTATGCTAGATATTTTACATGTAATATGTAATTTATTTTTCACAACACTGTGAGATAAGTGTTTTTTTTTTTTTTTAAAGATTTTATTTATTATTTACAGAAAGAGAGGAAGGGAGTGAGGCAGAGAGGGAGCAAGGGAGAGAAACATCAATGTATGGTTGCCTTTCACCTGCCTCCAGCTAAGGACCTGGCTGGAGACCTGGCTGGAGACCTGGCTCGCAACCTGGTTATGTACCCTGGCTGGGGAATCGAACCAGCGACCTTTGGGTTCCCAGGCCAGTGCCTTATCCACTGTGCTACCAGACAGGCCAGATAAGTGTTTTGTAAATAGTGAAACTAAGGCTCAGAGAAGCTAGTTATCTTACCAAAGCCAACTAGTTAAATCACAATGCTAGGACTTATCTTCAGGTCTTCTGACACCAGAGTTTGTGCTTTTGGCTTTGATTTGGATATTAAGTACTTGTAGGAGGAAGATGGTACTGGTGTACTATAATTAACAAGATTGAATTTTTAAAATAATTTCTAAAATACTGTTTGTGATAAATAAACACAATCATATGTGAAACTCTTGCTGAGTAGCCTGAGCTACAAATATTTATTAACATGATTAGAGGGGTCTGCAAAAACGGTCCAGACTGTTATTAGTTTCATTTCAATGCATTGAGGACATGTATTCTAAATATAGCACAGAAATGTCCCCAAGTCCTTAAATATCACGTTATCTATTGAATAACAGCATAGGGTTAAAACACAAAGGTATCCTACTCAAAACTTCCCACATGAACACACAGTGTCACTGTGTTATTTTGCTCCAGATGATAGCATGCTTTCTAAAACACTAAAGTTCATGTGAGGTGTCATTTGGCTCTCTATGTACAATATAAACTCACTGATTTTAGACATCTCACTTGTTTTTATATGCTTTATACAGAGAAGACTTTCACTGAATGTTCTATACTGTTAATCAATTTGAATATGCTGGTAACCAATTTGAATATATATATATATATATACACATATATATTCATACAGATATATGTATATGTACATACACATACACATATCCATATATTTTTTGTTCATATATATGGATATAAGTTATGTTATGGCAAATGACTTCTATGCCTTACTAGGAGTATTCATATTACAAAGGCTATTTCATTCAATACCTATGCAGTAACATAGAATATATCATCGTACAAGGTCTGTCCAGAAAGTAGCCAGCCATATAATATGAAAAATAGAGACATTTATTGAAGAAGATATAAGAAACATTGTACATACGACATGATGTCTCAGTCCCCTTCAAAGGAGCTACCTTGGTACCTCACACAGTTCTCCCAGTAGACATCAGCTGCCCTGCTGTATTTTTCTTAACCTCATTGATGGTCTGAAATCTCCTCCCTTTCAAAGGTGTTTTTAATTTTGATAAAAGCCAGAAGTCACAGGTGCCAAATCTGGGCTTTAGAGGACTGAGTTACCTGGGTGATTGGATGTTTTACCAAAAAAACTTAGCTTGAGAAGTGACACATGATGGGTGGGTGTGTTGTTATGGTGAAGCTGCCAAACACCAGTTGCCTATAGCTGTGGTTTTCTGAATCATCCAAATAGTTTCCATGGAGTAATGTTCAACCTTAATTTTTTAATGCACAATTAGATGCAGATTTGTTGCTCTACTCACTCAGTCATTGTGAATGTGATGGCCACACAGTACACGTGTTCACTCAGGAGCATTTACTGTCCCCACCAACTACAGTGAAGTCATCATTGTCCACACATGAGTACTCCAGTCCACTCTCTTTAGCTGCCAGGTTACATCAATGTTGCACAAGCCATTCTCAGTATATTAACATGGTTGGACTTTTTCCAAACAAGCCTCACATATTGGGGTTTAGATATATTTTAAATGTGGTGGCCCTTTTGGAAAAATATATTCACTTTAAGTTTTCTAATGGTCTTTGTTATTAATAATTCTGCTACAGAATTTTAAGAACTATGTACATACGATATAAAAATATACATTGTCCTATGATTTTTCATTGTTCATAGCTACTATTCATAGAATATTATAGGAGTTACCTTCAGCTCAATTTCTTTTAAGTAATTGAAATGAATTTTAATTGTAAGTTTCATTGTTGAACACTTGGTATAAATGTGTTGCTCCACCTTTTCCAGGCTTTATTTGTATTCTCCTCTTGAGCTCACTTAGTTGATAATACTTTTACTGTTTTTACTACTCATATATGTAGCCTTTAGTGCCTTGGAGTTTGGTTTATTAAAAACCATAGTGAGGCAATTAATACCATAGAGTTCTTAAGAGACCTAGCATCCAAGAAACATTGAAAGAGTTAGGGATTAGGTAATATGGAGAGAGTGAGAAAATAGTGGCATTCAATATTAGTTCTTTATTTCTTAGCAAAGTAATGAAAAGGGTTAGTCAATAATGGAATTCAAGTTTCAGTATTCAGTCAAAATAATAGATGAGTCTGCTTCTGTTTTGAGATGAAATGTATTTTGTTCAAAGGGCTTAAAGATTATCATATTCAAGGAAGGAGCCTGAGGAGTGAGTTCAAGTTACATTCATTCAGGAAATGTTCTGGAGAACCCAGAGTTTACAGTGCAAAAATAAATTTTAAATGAGATACAGAACCAAAGTCAGGAGCCAAGAGAAAGGAATCTGTTAAAAATATCGTCAGATCCTGGCTGGTGTGGCTCAGTGGACTGAGCGCTGACCTGTGAACCAAAGTGTCACCGGTTGCATTCCCAGTCAGGGCACATGCCTGGGTGGCGGACCAGATCCCCAGTTGGGGGTGCACAAGGTGTTTCTCTCCCTCTCCTTTTCACTCCATTCCCTTCTCTAAGAATAAGTAAGTAGGTAAATAAATATATCTGAAGGAAAGTTCAGTCAAGATAGAACAGATTAAAAATCTGCAACAATTGCTTGGAACATTATTTATAGATGGTTTACAGTTACTGGTCAGAGGATGTCTGCCCCTCTTGCAGAACAGACTGACATGAATATAGCATTATGGTGATAATTAGATCACATTTTAGGGAAACTAATGAGTTTTAGGGAAATTAGAGACTAAATCTAGATTATTATTGATTTTGCGGGACACTCAGGAATATTTGAAATATCCTTTGGTATAGTGAATCCTTTGCTCAAAGGGTAACAATGAAAATATATATACAAGGAGTAATAGCAAACAAAGCAGTTCCTAGCTGGGGCTTTTGTCTAAAATTCCATTACAAAATTTTACTGATCTGAGCTAGACTATAATATATTCGTTGTTATCTAAGTTTTGTTGGCTTCAGCCTTTCCTTTTATTTATTTTTATTGCAAACATGAATTTTAGCAGGTATAAGAGAAAGTCACATCCACTGGAGCCAAAAGGAAGGAATTCAGAGTGGGAAAGCAACTTGCCATGCATCTATCGCAGAGGCAGCTGCCTTTCCTCCTGCCCCACGCCCTCGTATCTGACACTTTCTTAAGTGGTTTGGTCATACTTTGTGAGGAATGAAAGAAAGCATGTAAGAGAAAAGAGAGAGTGATGGTCAGGAACCATTATATCTCTTGTCTTGACGTTTCTGGAGAGGGTGCATGTGTTCTTCCTCGTTATCAGCAAAATGAGAAAAGTGATCAATACAGCAATCCAATCCAATTCTTGTGGAAGGGATTTCTTACTTGGCACCACTTTTAGCACATTGAATGTTTATGTCTTGTATTCCTTTATGTCATTGCATAGTTCCTGGAAACACCAAATATAATCTAATGTGGTGCTCATCTATACTAAAGTAAGATTTGCTTTAGATCTGCTGATTTGGTTAAACTCTAGAATATTTTATTGATTTTTCTCCTTCAAGACATTCATTTTTCTCATTAGTAAAGACGTGAATATTTTTGTAAAATGTAATAGAATAAAAGTGTTCTCAAATACAATCTTTCTGTGACCTCTTTCCACTAATTATTATTAAATACTTTTTCCTGAAGTTTTATAGATTTATTTTTAAATCTGATGAACTATTTATCTTTTAACAGATTATAATTTTAAAATAAATGTTTAGAAATTAATACAACTATTTAATTATACTACAATACCCATGGAGAATATATGAAAGGAGATATTAATAGTGGCAATTTAATGTCAAAATATGTAGTAATTTTTCTTTTTTCTGGTAGTTTTTATTTTTTTCTAATCAGAATGTTCTATCTATATAGTAAAACTAAACAGATTTTTCATTGTGGGTAAAAAGATTATACCTCCATTATTTATAACATAAATGTAGAAATATTGCCTTCGGGAACCTCTGTTTTGCACATAATTAGTTCTTTTTTAATAGTTAATAAGCATTATTTCTTTTAGAGCACTTACGGGCTCATTGCAAAATTAGTGGGAAGTGCAGAGTTTTCATACACTCCCTGTCCCCGCACTTGCACAGCCTTTCCTGCAGTACGCTATGGCCTTCAGAATTGAAATCAAGCAAGTTTTATTCTGAAACTTGTAGATGGAGGGAAAGAACTAGAAAAAACTCACTGGGTAGAGAGGAACTGACTACATAAAGCATGGAATTCCAAGGAGTATACAAACATTTCATGGATCTGATGAAAGAAATTGGGGTTTTCCTGAATATTAAGACTATTGGGAAATATTATTGCTTAGTGTCAAGTAAAAAGTATGAGATATTTATCAGAAGAGTTTTGAGGGCAGGTACTGGGGCTACCAAGGTTAAGAATAATTTAATTTGTGTTTAATTCAGCCTTTTGGGGGATCCAGAAAAGAACAATGGTGGCTTACAACTGCAGCTGTTGCTTAATGACCTCAGCAACACAGAAAGGGCTAAACTGAGCTATTTAATAAAGCTTTCCACCTATTTATTACATGCTTGCTAGGTTTCAGGCCATCTGCTTCTCACTGGCAGTAAAATAAAGACTGTTCCCTTTAATCAAACATTTTACTGAGACTAAATGGAGAAGACCTGGAGCTAGATGAATAAGCCTAGAACAGGTGCATACAAGGATAATATTAAATATCATTTGAGGCTGCTCAGATGCAAGGAGTGCAGTTAGCTACCACCTCCAACTGTTAGTTTTCTTAGGGTTTACCTCTGCTTTCAAATTTAGGTCACACTATTCTCTAGGCACCCTCCAGGCAGTTATTGAGTAAGGCAGTGTTACAAGGACCTGGCCATTTCTGCTCTCTCTGGGACTTGCAGAGAAACAGACTTTGCTCCAGGGCTTCTGATTGGTTGGCAGAAATTTTAGCTCTCCCTGCTTACTCTTCTTCCATTTTCCTTTAATGGGTATTACTTCCCAATAAACCTTTTATGCACTTAACTTGTCTTGGTATTCCCTTTCTGGAAAATCCAGCCTGTGGCACCAATTGTTATGCTTAGCTCCATAGATGTGAATAAGTAAGATTTGAAACCAAGCAATTGCAGAATTAGTTTTGAAAAGCAGCAGGTGAATTCTAATTTAATACATAATCTGAGATATAAAACTGTGGGGTTGCCAAGGTCAACTGAGAGATCAGTAGAAAAGGGAGAAAATTGAGCAAAGAATTTACATAATAGCATAACACATCTGGAAAATGTAAAGGGATCAGAACCATACAGTGCTTATAGTAATAACAAATACTTTGTTCATTGAGGTGAATGAAAGCAAATTAAGTGAGTTAAAGCTGAGACAGAAATTAGGAAAGAGTAACGAGGGAGATCCTTATAAATTATAACATATGGTAGTTTTATTGGCATCTTTTAACATCTTCCCACAGATGTCAAATTTATTGGTCCCATTCCCATACCTAAGAGCTTGAATAGTAATAATACACAATACATTATCTCTCTCCTGGGAGTTACAAGACAAATATAAATAAAATTGTAAATGAAAATTTATTTCCTTGTAGCATTCTTTAAGAAAGTGTTTTCCTTTACTGAAAATGTAGTGTTTTTCTTTGTGTAACAATAGCTCTAACTCAGCTAGTCACACAGAACACTCACATATCTGCATGCTACCTGACTTTCTAGAACCAGTTAGAGGGCACCTGATATATCCATCCACCTCCTTTTGTTAAAATACCAAATTTGGAAGTTACCTTTCACTCTTTGTATAAAAACAAAAACAGTGTCCACATTTCCATGGACAACAAGGAATGTTTCTGCTTGAATTATTTTATAGACAGATTTGAAATCTACTTAGTATCCTTCAGCTTAGTTCTCTTCAATATTCAAAGTTGCTCAGTTTTTTATGTTCTTCAGATATTCTTGCCTACCTCATTTTCAGCCTTTAGGCTCTAATGTCACTCTTTCTTGCCTTAAGACAAGTTTTCTGGAGTCATCATGGTCTTCACTCTACACTTCTGAAACTATATACCCCAATCGCACATTTCCAGATAGCTCTCCTTTTTTAATTCTCCTCCTTGCTTAGACCTAAACTAAATTTGCTGTAAGCCCCTTTCCTAATAAGCTTCTGCCCTATGACTATAATTTCTGTTTCCATCATGTTTCTTCTAGGCAATTGTCCCTCTGTACCTCATCCCATGGCTCATTTGCTCTTCCCTCATATTATGTCACAATTTTATAATTAACTTTAAAAATTTTGTAAAACTTAAATTACTTTAAGGAAGAACCTACCTTCTTTGGAAATGCATCAACTATAAAGTCAACAGATTTTTATTAAGAAATATGAAGGTTTTACTTACATTATACTTATCTTTAGGGAAAGTAAACTATTTTTATATTGACTACTTTTCTTTTGTGACTTGCCTTTGTTCCATTCACATCCTTTCATCATTGTTTTATTGGTATGGACTTGATATAGCAATTTATTTCATTTAATTTGGAAAGGATAATTTCAATGAAATTTGTCACTTTCATATATTTTACCCATTTTATCACTTGTGTATAGATTTTATCTACAGTGTCTTGTATTACTGTTCAAAAATTTTTAATTCTAATGTGTCAAATCAATGATTATTTGGGGTTTCTATTTTTTATATACTTAAAAAAATTCCATCTCAGACCTAGGATTATAAAAAGATGAATTCTTTTATTTTAACATTTTTCCTTTTTTCTATTTTTACAGGTAAGTATTATTTCACTTATAGATTATTTTGGTTTTAGATTACAATAGTAAGGATAAAACTTTATTTTTATATAGGAAATTAATTATTCTAATGCTATTACTGTTCTATCAGACTTTTAAAATAATACCTTTATTACATATGAACTTCTATTCAATCAATAGTGATATTTTAATACTTTGGTTTTTGGTAAGGAAAGCCACTTTTTATTATTCACTATTTTTGTGTTTTGTTTCTTAACATGAAGATTAAATTCATTTTGTACTATAAAAGGTTTGCATAATTTTTTAATTTTACTTTTTAAAGATTTTATTCATTATTTTTAAAGAGAAGGGTAGGGAGGGAGGAAAAAAGGGAGAGAAACATCAATGAATAGTTGCCTTTCACCTGCCCCCAGCTACGGACCTAGCTGGGGACCTGGCTTGCAACCTGGTTATGTGCCCTGACTGGGGAATCAAACTAGTGACCTTTAGGTTCACGGGTGGGTGACATTCCACTGAACCATACCAGCCAGGGCAGGTTTGCATTATTAATGGCATTATTTTTAGAAATTAATTATGGGAGAATAATATGTGACAATATTACCATCTAATGATTCACTTAGTTCTATGGCTTTCACTAAGTTGGTTTAGTTTTATTCATATAGGTCTTTAACATTTAAGATTATTCCAAAATGTTTATGTTTTAATGATAAGTGAAAAACAGCATTTATTATAATTTCAGACTAGCCTTTTTATAAGTGTATTTATGTTTTTGTCAGTTTCTTATGTTTTTTTATTGTATTTTTTTCCATTATCATTTATCCTCCTTATACCTTCATCTCCTCTGCAATTACCACACTGTTGTCCATGTGCAAGAGTCCATTTTCCTTTATGCTTGATCTCTCTAACCCCTAACACCCTGAATAATTGTTATCCAACTCTCTATTTATGAGTCTGTCTTTATTTTGCTTGTTAATTCAGTTTGTTCATTAGATTCCACATATGAGTGAAATCATATGGTACTAGTCTCTCTCTGACTAGCTTAGTTCACTCAGCATAATGTTCTTCAGGTCCATCCACACTGTCACAAAGAGTAAAATTTTACAGCTGAGGGCTGAGTAATATTCATTGTGTAAATGTCCCATAGTCATTTTATTCACTCATCTACTGATGGATACTTGGGCTTCTTCCATATCTTGGTGACTGTAAATAATGCTGCAGTGAACATAGGGGTTCTTATATTCTTTTGAATTAGTGTTTTGGGTTTCTTTAGATATATTCATAGAAGTGGGATCACTGGGTCAAAAGGCAGATCCATTTTTAATTTTTGAGGTATCTCCACACTGCTTTCCACAGTGACTGTACCAGTGCACATTCATTCCCACCAACAGTAAAAAAGGGTCCCCTTCATCCACATCCTCACTAGCACTTGTTGGTTGATTTACTGATGATAGATAGTCATTTTGACCAGTGTGAGGTCATCATGGCTTTAACTTGAATTTCTCCAATGATTAGTGATATTGAGTATCTTTTCATATGTCTGTCTGTTGGCCATCTGTATGCCCTCTTTGGAGAAGTGTCCTAGTAATCAAAACAGCATGGTACTGGCATAAAGACAGACACAAAGATCATTGGAACAGAATAGAGAACCCAGGAATAAACCTACAATCTTAGTCATTTAATATTCAACAGAGAAAACAAGAACATACTATGGGCTAAAGTTAGTTTATTCAACAAATGGTGCTGGGAAAAGTGGATACATGCTGAAAAGTGAAACTAGGCCACTTTCTAACACCACACAAAAATAAATTTAAAATTGATTCAAGACTTAAATGTTATACCTGAAACCATAAAAATCAAGAAGAAAACATAGTAAACTCTTAGACATTGCTGTCTGAGACATATTTTATCTGACATATCTCCTTAGGGAAAGGGAATGAAAGAAAAAATAAACAGATAGGGCTACATCAAGCTAGAAATTTTTTGCACAACAAAAGAAACCATTAACAAAAATAAGACAATCCACAGATTGGAAGGATATGAAGTCTGTCCTGAAGGTATACAGTCATGTAATATGAAAAACAAAGACATTTATTGAAGAAGATGAAAGATATAAGAAACATTGTACATCGGACAATGATGCCTCAGTCCCCTTCAAAGGAAGCACCTTGGGGCCTCACACAGTTCTTCTAATTGCCATCAACTTCCCTGTTATATTTTTCTGAATTTCATCGATGATCTGAAATCTTTTCCCTTTCAAAGGTGATTTTAGTTTTTGGAACAGGCAGAAATGACAGGTCATCAAACCTAGGCTGTAGGGGGACTGAATTACCTGGGTGATTTGATGTTTTGCAAAAAAACCTCTGCACAAGAAGTGATGATGCATGAGCAGGTGCATTGTCATGATGAAGCTGCCAATCACCAGTTGCCCATACTTGTGGCCTTCTGAATCATATGAGTAGTTTCCATGGAGGAATGTTCAAGCTTAAGGAAAAATTGGATGCAAATTTGTTGCTTTACTTGCTCAGTCATTTTGAATGTGATGGCTACACAGTAACATACTCACTCAATGGAGTCAGTTTCCCCCACTGACTAGTACAGTGAAGCCATCCTTGTTTATACAAGCATATTCCAGTCCATTTCCTTGGCTGCCAGGTTACATGGATATTGGGCAAAACATTCTCATTATATTAACAATGGCTGGACTGTTTCCAGACAGGCTTGTATATTTGGTACATCTGGTAAGGGTTAATATCCACAATTTATGAAGACCTTATAAAACTCAACACCAACAAAACAATCCAGTTAAGAAACAGACAAAGGACTTAAATAGATATGTCTTACGATTTTTAGTTGATTGTTAGATTTTCAAGGTTTGTCATAGAAAATGATCTTTTTTTCCTCTTCCTTTTCAATAATTATATTTTGCTGCTTTTCTTGTTAAGTTGTATTACTTAAAAAGTTATATATTAAAAAATCATCACATGATTTTTCTGTCTGTCTTGTAGTCTTAATAGTTTCTGTAATATTCTAAGGTAATATGTTAAATCAATATATTTTCATATTTTGAACCATGTTTGCGTTGTTAAGATAAACCTTAGTCATTGTGTTTTTGTTGATTGGGAAATATTCAATTGGGATTGCTAATACTTATTTTAAGTTTTTTCCTCTGTAGTAATGAGTGAGATTGTATTATTTTATTTTTGTGTCTGCTTTTTTGAGGCATTGACATCAGGACAATGGTCTGCTTAAGATGCTTTCCTATTTTTTCTATGCTTTGGAACAATTTAAGGAATATAGAATTAGGTATTCTCAGGATATTTACTAATATATATGGCATTAAGCAATTGTTGCTTTCCAATGTCTATTTTCTTTCTTTCTCAGTAATGGAACCCCCATATTTTAGCTGCCTAAAATCTATAATTCTCTTGCAGCTATGTGTTGCTATATATATATTAATATTTTTACTGCTATTGTAAGAAATTACCACAAACTTGGTATATAATACAACACAAATTTATTCACTCATAGTTACAGAGACCAGAAGTTTGAAATTGGTTATACAGGGCTAAAATCAAAGTGCTGGTTCTTTCTAAAGTCTCAAGGAGCAAATTCATTTCCTTGCCTTTTCTAGTTTCTGCAAGCTGCCTATATTCTGTGGCTCATGATCATTACCTCACATTACTTGAACCTCTTTCTTCCATTGTTATAGCTCCTGCATCCTCTTTGATCTCCTGACTCCTTCTTATCAGGGTCCTATGGTGAATCATGCACTACCCCCACCCCAGATAATCAGTATCTCTCAAGATACTTAACCACATGTACAAAATTCTTTTCTCAATACAAGGTAGTGTGGACTGAATATGAGTATTTGTGTCCTCGCCACAAATACATACATTGACACCCGAATCCCAGGTATGGCTATGTTTGCAGATAGGGACTCTACGGAAACAATGAACATTAAACAAGGTCATAAAGGTGAGGCCTTGATTTGATAGGATTAGTGTCCTTATAAGAAGAGACACCAGAGAGCATGTTCTCTCTATTGCCCATCTCCACCACCATTATGCACTAAGCAAGGGCCATGGAATGATGAGAGAAAAAAGGTGGTCTGCAAGCCAGGAAGAGAACCCCCACCATAAATGGAATCACCTGGAATTTTGCTCTTCAACTTCTGACATCCAGAACTGTGAGAAAATAAATTTGTGTTACTTAGGCCAGTCTATGGTATTTTGTTACAGCAGCTTGAGAAGACCAACATATAAAGAGACATTCACAGTGTTTGGGGGATTAGGGAGTGTATAGACATCTTGGCAAGCCATTTTTCAGTTTACTATACCATGTCCTGACTGTAAAGATTATGCAACAGTCACTTGGAAATTTTCCAAAAAGACAGTTGAAAATACCTTTTAGTCTGTTTTTTTCTGCCTTTCTCCAAATCTGTTGCTTGGAATGTGTATGGGGATTCTGTCTTAGACCATGACATTTGAGGCCACAATTAAGGAGGTGGAGTAGAAAGTTGAAAGTAACCTGCATGTCATACTATTACTGGATATTGAATATTTATTCAAGATGGAAATAAATTTCTGTCTTGAATAAGTTGCTACTTGTTCCCATTTCCAGTCCATCTTTGAAGAAGCATATGTAAGCTTGGATGTTTTTAATCTATCATAACAAGTAAAAACCTGAGCAAACCAAGAAATCAGTTCTTTTTAGATCTATGAGAGAAGTAAGGTCACCATGTAAAATGCTGCCAGCAAAAATAGAGAAACTGACAAGGAAATAAAGAGAAGCACACTTATCAGAGCAGAAACCCATGAGGTGAAATCTATGTTGAACCAGTGCTGTAAAGCTGAATTGTAATTGATGAATTGCCAAAGACTCACTGTATACCATTTTGAGAAATATAACCTGCAGAGTAAATGAGTCATTGAGGGGTCCCTATACTTTTGTGGGTTTTCCTCCTGGAGTTTTTATAGGTTCTTACAGTGAATATATGAGAAAAAAATCTCCTTGTGCTTCCAGCAGGAGAAAGAGAAAGGAACTTTTTGAAATATACTAGTCTCTTCTTATCCGTGGTTTTACTTTCCATTGCTTCACATACCCATGATCAACCATGATTTGAAGATATTAAATGGAATATTCCAGAAATAATTCACAAGTTTGAAGTTGCATGCTGCTCTGAGTTGTGTGATGAATCTCATGCTTTCTGACTTTGTCTCGTCTTTGGGACATGAATCATTCACTGGTCCAGCATACCTGCACTGTAGGAGCTACCTATCCATTAGTCACTTAGTAATAATCTCAGTTATCAGATCAGTTATCAAAGAGAAACTTCATTCACATAACTTTGACTTTTTATACTATTTTTAGTTACTATTGTTAATCTCTTACTGTGCCTAATTTGTAAATTAAACTTTATCATAGATATGTATGTATAGGAAAAAACATAGTATAGTCATTCTTGGTATCCATGGGAGATTGGCCTTAGGACCTCCTGAGTAAACCAAAATCTAAGGATGCTCAGTCCCTTGTATAAAATGGCTTATATATTATTATATAATCTACACATGACCTCCTGTGTACTTTAAATCATCTCTAGGCTATTTATAATACTTAATACAAGGTAGATCTATATTACTAGTTGTTATATCATATTGTTTAGGAAATAATGATAAGAAAAAAGGTCTGCACATGTTCAGTACAGATATAACCATTGTAGGCCTAATTATATAGTAAACATCAGCAAAAATATAACTTTTTTCAGAATATTGTTGATTTATAGTTGGGAATCCACATATGCAGGGGGCTGACTGGTAGTTATACATGGCTTTTCAAATATGCCAGGTGGGGGGTTTAGGAAAGGTGGTAGGGTCTCCCAACCCTGTATAGTTCAGGGGTCAACTCTAATTGAAAGTGAAAATACAATTTACCAAAATTTGTGGGATGCTGTGAAAGCAGTGCTTAGAGGGACATTTATAGCACTTAATGCATATATTAGAAAAGAAGAAAGATCTCAAAATAATCATCTAAATTTCCATTTTATTAAACTAGAAGAGAGCAAATTAAATTTAAAGCAAAAGAAAAGAAATAGTAAAAATTAGATGAGAAATCAATGAAATTTAATCTGTCACTACTCAGCCGAATTGAATTCTAGTTAGTATACTAGTGTGTCATCACTTGAACAAGCTGTAATAATTCATGGTCTAGCAAAGTGTAAGTTAAAATGTAAAGTATATCCTCTACATACCCTGTATATAAGGTAGCATAAAAATAGAATAAGTATAATGAAAACTTCCCATTTGGAAAAAAGGAGCTGTGACTATGAGTATGTGGTCTTTTGAGCCTGGCTTCTTTTACTTAGCAGGTTTTCAAGATTCATCCATGCTGTAACATGTATCAGCACTTAATTTTTATGGCTGAATAATATTTTATTTTATATCATACACACACACAAACACACATGTTATGTTTGCTATTCAAACTTCTATATGAATAGTGAACAACCAAATGTTAGGATGATTATTTAATTGTTTTATTTAGAATATAGACAGTAAAGAGTGCAATCTTACACCCATCAGCCTAAAGTTTTCTAGATAGTGAAATATCAGGGACAAATGATAAGAGGATATAAGAAAAAGCATAGTAGAGCACAGTAGAGACTGTACTAGACTTCAGTAATTTATGGACCTCAAAATTTTGTTTCATTTTGCCTTTTCAATGTTTTTTCTTGTTATTCTATCAGAAATAGTACACTTAAGCTGGTTTAGTATCTTCAACTTTTTCATTTCCTTATTCGTGCTTACCTGCTTGCCTGTTTCCCTTATGTAAATAAAGTATGAGATGGGACTCTGAAAACCCAGAATTCATTTATTAAAAAATGTGCATTTATTCTTATATGTTTAAACTTCAGTTCCTTTCAAAGAACTCATTTGATGCAACACACCTATTGAGATATTCTTTCCACTGCTCAAAACAGTATTTGAATTCATTGATTTTGATGCCTTTTAGTGCTTAAGACATTTTTTTGTTTCATGGAAATGAAAAAGAGTTGCTCATCCTTGGCTGGTAACACAGTGGATAAGGAGCTGGCTGAAAACCCAAAGGTCACTGGTTCGATTCCCTAGCCAGGGCACATAACCAGGTTTCCAGCCAGGTCCATAGCTGGAGGCAGGTGAAATGCAACCATACATTGATGTCTCTCTCCCTCTTTGCCTCTCTCCCTACACCTTTCTCTAAAAATAATAAATAAATCTCAAAAAAAGAAAGAAAAAGAGTTGCTTGAAGGAAGCTTAGGTGAATAGGGAGTGTGGGACACAGGGGTCATGCTGTTTTGGGTCAAAGATTGTGGTATACTCAATGTGGTGTGGGTAGGTGTGCTCATAAATCACCCATCATAAAAAGGTCAAATTCAGCCCTGGCTGGTGGCACAGTGGATTAGGCGCCAGCCTGTGAACCTGAAGGTCACTGGTTCAATTCCCAGCCAGGGCACATAACCAGGTTGCAAGCCAGGTTTCCAGCCAGATCCTTAGCTGGAGGCAGGTGAAAGGCAACCATACATTGATCTCTCTCTCTGCCTCTCTTCCCCTATCTCTGAAAATAATAAATGAAATCTTTATAAAAGAGTAACAAATATTTTTTTTTACATGGGTAAATTCATTGAAGACTCTTCAAAACAACAACAACACCAACAACAACAACAACAAAACACTGAAGCTGAATGCAGCTTCTCACAGCACTGCCAGCTGGTGCACTGATGCAGATGGGTTTCTAGAACAGTAGGGGAAGCCTGTACTACAGTTTTTTGGGGGTAGAAAAGGTATTATCTACCTTTTCACATCTGCCTAATTCATGTTCCCAGTGTCTTTAAGATGCTTTCCATTGAGTTCAACCTTCTGATAACATTTATAGTTTTCAAAATATCACTCAGAGTGGAACTTCAGCATACATTTTATCTTAGAATTTCTAGGAAATGGTATATTAATTGAAGGAAAATTAGGCTAAGAAATAATTTGGATTGGAGTATTATAGGAAATGAAAGGTTATAATGATAGCAACTAGTAAAAGGGCGGTCAATCTGGTAAGTAGCTTCAAGGAGAGTAAGCTCTGTTCTCCGTCCATGTGGCTGGCACCAACTGACCACTGTATAACTTGTGCAGTCACTTGTGCATATGGGTGAAGGGTACAGAAAGTTTATCGACATTGAAATTGAGTCAGGTTGAGGTAGAAAGTTGGTACTAATGTTGTCCACCCTCAGATGTCAAAGCCTAAGAGCTATGCTGAAGGATTATTTTAAGAAAAAACTTAAACTGAAGACTGGATTGCTAGAATGGAAGCTTGGGAAATAACCCAAGGAAGAGGTTAAGTTAAAACTGGGAAATGTTGCAAAAGCATAACAGAATGAGGATGGTCAAAACCTAATTACCAGGATTATGTGTTAGGCTATGAGCAAAGGTAAATTAGTAGGGAATTCTAAATATTCTTCTAGAGAGGTGTATTGTTGCCTATTTTAGGTCCTAGAATTGGAAGAAGAATAGAGTCTGTATGTTGCATATTTAGTAGTTTCAGAGGAAGGAAGGGATGGTTACAGAAATAGAGCATTTTATCTTACAGGCAGCTTTTCCTTCAGAAGAAAAACATTGCTGCATGTTGTGAGAGATTCCAGTATTAGAATTAAGCTTGGTAAAGATAACTATATTTGATCTTTGCCGCTATGAGCCAGTCAGCCTATTATTTGAAAGCATTATATATACTTTTTCAAAAATAGGGCTAATATAGTATAAAAGTACTGCTATGTGTCCTCCCTCTAATTTATCTTCATTCCAGCACACATTACCTTTTTTTCTACAATTATGACACTAAACAAAGAGAGGCACTAAAATACCTTTGTTCATTTACCTGAAATTAAGTTCTTGACACTAAGGCCAAAACATCTTTTTTGGAATCTGATCTGATCTTTCCTTTGTTTACAAATGAGATTATTTCCAGAATTGTGCCTCATTATCTGTTTGCCCTTTGCTTCAATTTGTAGTATTACATAAAAGCATACAGTCCATGGTAAGACTAAGAACAAAGACTTGTTCTTTTTTATTCTCTTAAGGTTTCTTTAAGTTATCATTTTCAGAGAAAAGGGGAGGGAGGGAGGAAGAAAGGGAGAAGCATCAATGTATGGTTGCCTTTCACCTGCCTCCAGCTATGGACCTGGCTGGAGACCTGGCTGGAGACCTGGTTATGTGCCCTGGCTGGGGAATCCAACTGGCGACTTTGGGGTTTGCAGGCCAGTGCCCTTCCACTGAGCCACACCAGCCAGGGGTTGTTCTTTTTCAATTTTGAGGGAAAATAATTTCTCCAATTAATATTACTACTAATAGTTTTCTGGTAGGCATTTCTATTAAAATTTATTTATGTCCTGCTTCCTTTGAAGGTGGCTGTTTTATGTGAATATATTTTTCCTGTAAGTATACAAGCCACTTTATGGCAGGTTGTATTTTATTTGTTTTACCACCCTTTACCTAGCACAGTGATATGCACATAGGAGGCACTCAACAAATATTTGATTGATATAAAATAGTATTTATTGCATATAAAATAGATATAATCCAAACTCTACTTAGATTGTTTTGTATTATAATTTATAACTCATGGATTTATTTTCTGAAAATTGTAATCCCTTGTGATACTATGATAAGAGTAGCTAACAGAATACTGCTTATTCTTTATATTTTTATATGTGGGATAAGAGGAATTAAAATATTCATTGAAAGAACATTGATTAGAAATAAGATGCAAGTCAAAAATAAAACATAGAGTGTAAAAAGATCTTACAGAGTTATGAACTGCGGAATAAAATGAGTTTCTGGCCCATACTGTTACACTAGAGCTTAGAACATAAAGGAGATAACGGGGTTACCCTATACTGTGGTTATTATAATAAAATTCATTATTTCAGAAATGCTATAGTCTGATAATATAAAAATAAATAATATAGATAAATTAATGAATAGTAGATACTTATTGAGCTGTTAAGAAAATAAAAATGTTTTGCTGGATAGCCTTAACTTTTCATTGCATGTTTCTTTTTGCTACTATTAAAGGTAGAATACTTATACATGGGCAATTGTTCTGATACACTCTGCCAAGTCATTTTTCCCCCAAGTCTTGGAAATGCTGATATAATCTTGAAAATACTAGTTCAGATACACCATTAGAGTTTTATACAAGTACCACACTTTTTAAATAGGTGCAAAGTCTTTATGTGTGAAATAGTATATATTCTCAACTTCTAAATACTTATAGGAAATCCATATACTTATTTCACAAGAAAGATCTTTATGGAGAGGTAGAAGAAAATATGTAAAAAGCATACCTTTCCCTTAAGTTTTAACTTTTGAGTTCAATGAAATGTGAAAAGCCTATCATTCATGTTTTTAGATTTCTTGCTATCATATAGAGAGCCATGATTATTAGACTTCATGAGCACCTGAATGAAAATCTGGAACTCACTGCCCTCAAGGCAAAATGTAATGTTTACAGTGTATCATTAACTAATGGTACACCTCAAGAGTTTAACTGTATTTTTTTTCCATCTTTAAACTTTATTACTGTATTTTTCTTCAGGGTAAAAAAAAAATATGGGTCCATTTTCACTGAAGTGGGCTGGATTTATGTATTCACCTCTCATCAGTGTCAAAAGGAATTGTGCACACCATTCCCTGGACCACAGGATGAAAACCTGTCTCTGATTGGACACTAGGGATATCAGCTGCACACACAAGATAAGTGTAAAGTTGAAAAGAGAAAGACACTTAGCAATTCATCCATGCTTGCATATTTTAACAACTTGAAACTTGTATAAAATGTTCAATGAAATTATTTACTTCCTCATACAAGAAAGCTAATTTTACCATTTTTAAACCCAGTGAAACGTACCATCTAGAAATTGCTTTGCAAAGACTGCTAATGCAAAACCTTTTAAGCTGTCTATCTTTTTCTAATAAGAAAGATAATAAAATCAATAAATGACCCACTTAAAATGAATTTTTATTTGTTCAAGGTAAGAGAGAATGGCAATTTTAATGTATTTCAATATTGGTCTAAGCCTTAAATGACAAAGATTTGTGTTTTATGACTCATCTAGAAATAGATAGGACTGAATTTTCTCAAAACAAATTTAGATACCATATCTTGGAAAATATTAACTATTAAATCACACTCCTACTCTGGTCTATTTAAGTTAGTTTTAGAGATAGTCCATCTAAGCATGGATTTTTTGCTGATAATATTCACCTAGGAAGCCTAGAGATACTCATATAGATTGCAGACATTTCTTTATATTTAAGTCTTTGTTTAATAAAATATAAGGATTCAGACGATTCCTCCTTTAATAACTTAAGAACCTAACATTAGGATGGTCATATCTTGGGAAGTCTTTAACTACTATTTTGAGTTATTTTATCCAGTCACAGGAATACTGGACTTCATGTAGATGATAAGCATTTGGACCATGACTGAAATATTTCTAATAAGAGCACTAGGGCTGAGGTTGTCAAGGAAGCTGTTCTGAATACACTGTGGATACACATAGATTTAGATCTCTACTGAGACTGAAGAACTTGTAGGCTGGCTACCAGGGTCTGTTATTATATTTTATTAAGTCTATATAACTATGTATCACCTGTGAATGTGTGTCTATACTAAATCTATAGTATAATTCATTCATTACAAGGGGGACCCCCCAAAAGAAACTGGAATTAGCTTTTGGAGGGTGGGCCTGCTACGTGGGTGTTCTAGTAACCCATCTGTATCAGGGTACCAGCTGGTGTTGTGAGAGGCTGTGTTTGACTTTAGTGCATTTTTTAAAAAAGACTCTTTCAGTGTGTTTGCCCATTTCATGATGGGTGGGTTACAAGCACACTTGCCCATACCTCGCTGAGTGTTCTGCAAAGTTTGATAAAAAAACAGCATTACCCCCATACCTCGCCCTCCCTATTCACCCAATCTTGCCCTGAGTAACTACATGTTTATTTCCCTGGATAAAAAATACTTCTGAAAGGGGGACATTTTGCCAACACAGAAGAGGTGAGATGAACAAAAAACAAAACAAATAAACAAAATTGGCAGAACTATGAAAAGGCATCAAAATACACAAGTTCAAAACTGTTTTTGAGCAGTGAAAAAAAAGTATCAATAATTGTATTACATCAAATGGAGAATGCTTTCCAGGTGACTGAAATTTAAACATGTAAGAATAAATACACAATTTTTATAAATAAATTCTGTTCTTGGGGTCCTGTCTCATGGATAATCTACTCATTACATAATCTATCATTTGCTCTAGCAGTGGGTTGGGGAAGGAGCATAAACTGCTTTTGAAATAGTAATTTTAGTCCTTATTTTTGCAATAAAAGCTTTTATGAAGCAACATTTACCAATATTTTGAACTCTAAAAATTAGTATATTATTCTCAGTTGAAAGGGGCTAAAACTTCAATTTCTGAAACTATTATCCAAGTAATTCTTATTGAGTCAATTTAATAGTTTATCAACATGTATTTACAAAGCATATTTAGGTTGATTATACGCTTTACTTTAAAAGCACAATTATGTATATTATTACTATGTTAATTTATTGAAATTTTTTATGATAAATGTAACACCCTCCTTAGATTCTAAAGCCCAATTTAAAACATATACATTCTCTAAAATGCCATATTTGCTTGAGGTATTTAGGGTATAAAAAATATCAACCTAAACATTAGTAAAATGTTAGCAATCCCTATCTGTGGCTCTTTTCTCCTTTATAAGTATAGACAGGTTCAAATATACCTAGAAATATAGACTCTGGGGCTATATACTTTAAGAACAAAAATGTGGGTTTTTTTCCCTTTAGAAAATTCTGTTTAACTGCCCATCATGACATTTTATACCACTAAATGAACTTGTGTCACTTGGGGATTATTTAAGCAGCATTAACTCATATCACTAATGTACACTATGTCTCTTTCATTTAAAAATGATTAGATTTACTAATTGAAAAGAATTATATTAACCTAGTGAACTAATACATGAGGTTTACTAAAAATACGTATTTTTATTTACTAAAAATACATATTTTTGCCAGGTGTGTGTTAAGCATTCAGCCTGTGCTTTCTACTGTGTTTTTCTCATTTTCAATTATCTTTATCTTGCTTCTCATGTTTTCCACATCTACATACAGCATAAATCATTAAATTATTACATATTTTGAAAAGTATATAACTTAAGTATTCACAAAATGAAAACTTTGTGCCATGATATGGCTAGCATGCAATACATATTTCTTGACTAAACAAATCAAATTTCTCAATATGTTTTTGTTGTTGTGAGTTGATGCTGCCAACAGAGGATGAAGAATCCAAAATAGTGCAGGGGTACTGAGATAAGTAAACATAGTCTCAGTCCTCATAGAGTATCATTTCTTCTAGGGGTGAGAAATGTACTTGATTATGACATACAGTAGGATGAAATAAGTGCTTATATAGTTATAAACAAAAATAACACTATGTAGAGTCATACTATATTCTTTTAAAAATATGACCTTTAGGTAAACCAGATACAGACATATCCTCAGTTATTACTATGTAGTATGTTGACTATTATACAATGTAATGAATGTATTGGGGAAAATGGTGTTGACAGTAGAATTGCATTGTCATAAAAGTCATAATTAACCTACTACATTTTTGGAGGGACTTGAAAAAAATAAACCTGTACAGTCTAAAACTTCCTTATGTCCTTTATTGGGCATATTATTATATATGAACTAGTATTATATTCTTTCAATTTGAAATTATAAACTACCCTCATACACTATGGAAGTTTGCAGTATCTCTTTTTACTGGTCCATGACTGCTGCTACAAAATATCCACAGTACTGTAAAGACAAAGAGTGAGCCACAGTAATTTATACATCTATACCTCTAATCTTGGTAAATACAGACTTAACACCTTAATCATTCTTGAACTGAGGGAACATATCTTTCTATGATGCTTTTTCCATGTTTTCCTTAAATAAACATTTGAAGTGAAATGTTATACTCAGCCACCTTTATTTCCCATGGCTACTTTATTTACTTGTTTATTTAGTTTATTTTTTGTGAATTCTTTTCCTCATGTATCAAGAGTATTATCTCTTCTAGACTTCTTTGCTAAGATAAAAAAAGATTGGAATCAAATAATAATAGCAATTTTTCAGATTACATTTAAACCTGCTAGTGGCTTATAGGGGAATATCTTAACAAGTATTTTTTTGTATAAAACATTATTTTAAGTCACGCTTCTTTGTCCATGAGGTTTTCTGTTAACTGCCCACATTCTTAAAAGCAGAGTTCAAGTGAAACTTGCCACACACATGGACCACTCACTATAAATTGACTGGAGTCCCTTATGTTGAAGGCTTTGCTCTCATCCAATAAGAGGCTGTGTAGCCAAACACTAGAGCTAACATTTTTTATTCAGACAAAAAAGAAAGGTGCATCTCTTGTAGTTTGGATTATAGAATATTCCTAAATTTATTCCCCTGGCTATTCTGTAGAAAGTGGGAGGTCTGAGTTACAATCTTTAAAGATGATTTCTATGTTGGGAAGAAAGAAGAGAACAAAAACAACAACAAAAAACAAAATGGAGAAGTATACCAAAGGCTTGATGACTTGGTTGTGACTCTGAATAGGTTTTGGGCTCATCCTTGAAATGGAGCTGACTTACAATGAGCAATATATAATACAGACAAAGGGTAGTGTAGATAGTATAGGAACAGATAGGTAATATAACATTGAGTCTGTGTTAACCTACTTTGATTAAAGACTTGTAATTTCTTTTAAAGGACTCTGATTTGCTTACTATGTAATGTGAAAACAAAACTACAACCTTCAGAACAGTAAGTGGGATACTAAAAATATTAAGGGTTGAACATGAATCTCAATTTTCAAAGACAGAAGAATTTAGTATAAATATTTACCACTGTCCTAGGAAGAAGATAGAGGAAATTGTTACCCCTGTCACCACTCTTCAATTTTTAAATGATAAATTATAACCTCTCTTGGGGGAAATAAATATCTAGTGTAATCATTCATTTGATATTTGAAAACCAGGTACTGATTATTTAGTTTGTCAGTGACAGGGAACTTCACAGTTCTTCTGTTCATCTATTTCAATTGTTAGTAACACTTGGAGAATTTTTTATTATTGGATGAGATTATTAATGTACAGATGCCTCTCCTCACTTCCATACCTATTATAAATTAGTTTTTCTTAGCTTCTTCACTCAATACCATCAATGGAGAGCTCTTTTGTTACCATCTTGGCTCTTTGGCTTACTGTAATATGATATCAACAGATAAGATAAATAGAAGATGTGTACGAGTCAAGACATCACTATTGCTGCAGGGTGATTATATTTATATTATTTGTGTGTGGGGTGGGGGGTGGGGGAGGAGGAAACTATAGCATGGTAAAGTATATGAGACTAAAAAGTTAAAAGAGCCTAAGTTGATATATATGAGAAGACCTTAGAAGAAGGGGATGCAGGAGTTATAAAGAGTTGCTGAATTTAAAACTATGGAGTATATGAGATTCAAAAGAAAAGAAGGGAATATTGAGGTGTTGCTTGCAATATAGTCCTTTAAAATTATAAGCTAGGAATTTCTGATAAAATTTTGTCTGCTTTGTGGACTCTCTCCAAAAAACATGGAGTTTCATTTTATATTACACTGAACCCCGAAGTTCCAAAGTACTTATTCCTCCTCGTACTTCTGTTTGGCATTCAACATTTAACAAATAATTATTGAGTAACTATTGAGTGCCAAGGATCATTCTTGGCACTGAATACAAGACAAGCAAAGTCCTTGCCCTTGTAGACTATTTTTTAAAACCATAATAATAGAAAACAAAACAAAAAATCAAGTCACTGTAACCCAAGAAGACAAATGAACAAAACTGTGGTAAATGCTATGGTTTTGTTTCATAAGGTAAGGACATGGAAGTTGAAGGAGAGGAGGAGCCTTAATCTCTCTGTTACCGCTTTTATGTTCTGAATTTAATCAGATAGGGTTTACTATAAAAATAATTCAGTAAAGTCCTGGCTGGTGGCTCAGTGGATAAGGAGCCCTGTGAACCCAAAGGTCACTGGTTCTATCCCCAGCCAGGGCACATAACCAGGTTGCAGGCCACGTCTCCAGCCAGGTCCTTAGCTGGAGGCAGGTGAAAGGTATCCAACCATACATAGATGTTTCTCTCCCTCTCTGCCTCTCTCCCTACCCCTATTTCTAAAAATAATAATAAATAAAATATTTAAATAATAATAATAATTTAGTAGATAGGCTCCTTCCCCCCCCCCCCTTTTCCAGGTTATCAGTAATCATCTGAAAATGTGTTGTTCCAACCTGGCATAATGTTTCAGCTATAGTTCTAAATATGATAAGATTATCATTTCCCATATTCTAGATGAAATGCTTAATACAGCATGTAAGTAAGGTTCTCACACAATGAACTTTTAATTAATTTACTCTTAACTAAAGTACTTAAGTCCCTTATTACTCAGGCTCTCAAATTAAATGATGTATTGCAGTGACTAAATAAATTTTTTTCAACTGAAATATTTATTCCTATGAAAGTTCATCTGTTTAATTTGACCCATTGCTACAGTCTATTGATAATATTTTAAATTTCTGTCTGATGTTAGCTGCTTTTGTTCTTTTACTACCTCATATGAAAATTTAATAAGCATTTCCATTACATTTTTATTCAAATCATTCATATAAATATTGATAAGGATAGGACAATGTTGGAGAGCTTCCTCCAGGTTGGCATCATTTTATTAACCTTTACTATTTTCTGTGTGATGACTCAACATCTCTTATCTCTACCTAATCATACTGTCTTTTCATCAGTAGTAAAAGCATTTATCAAATACTGCTGAAATGCAGGTTCCTTATATCAAGGAGATTTATACCTGATTTAACTTTGACCGTTAAAGTCAAATTTACTAGTTTGTTGTCAAGTTATACTGCTCCTTGCTGATTATTCCTTTTCTAGGTACTACAGCACATCCTTAAAATGTTTTTTTTTTTTAATGATTGAATATCAGTGCTTGTTTTAAGGTAATTTAGTTAACAGATTATGCTTTCTGTTATTGAAAACAAGATATTTTATTATTCCAAGGCTTCTGATAACCTTTTCTTCTCTATTGAAATAACTGGGCACATCAGTCAGTAACTGGGCACATCTTTCCTTTTCGTTCTTAGAGTCCATATGATAAATAAACTCATTTTCTGTACGTTGGCAACTTGTGTAAGGCTTAGTTCATTTAGGGCTTTAGTGGTCTGATCATCTTCCTATAATTTTGTTTCACTGTCACATATGCATGCTTTGTTGTGAATTATTTTATAAAGCCAAGGGAGGGGAAATTATTTTAAGTGATGACAAATGGTGACCTATGGCTATATGAAGAAGGATAAGAACTAAAGAAAACCTGTTTCTGAAAGGAACTGTTTCTTTAACTTGGAGACTTATAAGTTTTATGATCTGTAAACTAACTAACTATTTATGGTACACAGTGGATACTCAGATTGACAGACAGATATACTTTTAAGTTTTATTTATTCTATTAGGGGAAAGTAAAAGAATCAGTACTGGTAGAAATGGAATTATTGAACATATCCTTATGTTCCACTTTTATTATTTTCTCATGTATAGAACATAAGTGTGATCTAGAGGAAAGAAAGCATGCAATTCTATGGTTGAAATAGAATTTGAAGTGATTTTTTAATGTAATGAATTGCATTGTTGGGAGAGAGAGAGACAAAGAGATTACTAAAATACAGGAAATTTTCTAGAAGTAAGAAGATGCAAGAATGATGACATAATTTAAACAGTTAAGATGATGTAATCTAGAGAGGGCTGATGGTCAAATCTGAGGTTGAAAAAGCATTTGAAATTGTTACAGAATTGGTTGCAAAACAGTTGTCTACATTTTTATCATACTTAATTTCAATTAAAGAATTCAGCCCACATTAAAATAGAAGCAACATTATTTAAAGTCATATTTTGATAATATAGTTATATTGTATGTCATATTAAAATTATTCTTGGCAACTATAAGAAAAATTTCTAACTATAAGAAAAATATCTGAGTTGTTTTTCTAGCAAAAAGAATTTGTTTTTGTCATGTAAATACTGAAAATAAATTATTTTGTGTAAGAATTGATCAGTGAAGACTGTTTTAGTGAAGAGCAAAAACAAAGTTATTCTAAGACTAGTTAGTACCTGTCAGAAGCATTCAAAAAGTCTCGCACAGTGAATCACTGCATAGAGACAAATAATTTTCAATAAATAAATTAGAGACATTACATGTAAAACTTAAAAGATAGAAAGAAACCTAAGGTATTGCCTAAATTTGGCCTGCCTCACAGGGTTTTGTTGTTTTAAAATGAAAATAGTGGTATTCTATAACACATGTGAGAATTCTTTGAGAACCCTAAAATATGTATATGAGATTATCACTGGTGTCATTGCTTTTGTTTTCACAGAATTTACTTTCTCCCTTTGATCTAGAACATTCTAGTAAACAGAAAACACATGTTTCCTCTCTTTCATATGAATTAAAAGCAAAAGATATTGACAAAAAGGCAAAACATCTCATTCAAAAAGGTTAGTTATATAAATATTTAAAAAATTGTATTTGAACAGAATTTGATGAAGAGTAACTAAATTCTTTAGAAATTGGGCATGTTAATTTTGAACTATAAATATGAGACTCCATGAAGTATATGTTGATCATTCTAGATAAAAATATCCATATCTCATTTAACATTTTGTAAATATACATATTCAGAAAGTTTTAAATCATTCCTAATACACATGCTAACATGTTTGCTCTTCTATTATCCCAATAGAATTATCACTATTTGGAGATCAGCTAATATTTTCTGATTTAATATTTATGACTATGTAAACATTATTCATAGCTGAATCTCAGACTATATTAGGAATATATTTGCTTCCTTATACTAGTTGATATTTTTAAACTTGAGTGAAAATCTTATACTATTCAAACCATACTATCCCAAAGTACATTATCTATATTTCTGTTTGCAAGATATTTTTACTTGAGCCTCTAGTTTTGCTAATTTCTCCAGGATTACTTACTATCTAAAGATGATCTTAATAACTATTGTTTCTTCAACTGTGATCTCAACAATTTATTTGTCTCTTAGCTGTGTTGGGATCCTTGTCCCTTGTTTCCAGGATGTTGTATCTTGTTCTTCCTTGTTTTATTTTATTATTTTCATGCAGTGTATTGTTGATTAGTTTACTGAGAAATTATACATGGGAGGTAAATTTTTTAAAACTTTGAAAGCCCAAACAGGTCTTCATGCTACACTTATATTTGGTTGATGATTTGACTGTGTAGAACTTCTTTCAGAAAAAAATTTTAGTTGCTTTATTGTCTTCTAGCTTCCAGTGTTAACCTGTGAAATGTATATTGCCATTTAGTTCTTAGTTTGTTAATATAAATGCCTGTTTATTGTTTTTCTCTTCTGCGGGGAAACTTTCAGCATTTTCTCTTTATAACAGCTGTTCTGCAATTTCACAGTGATTTATCTCAAATGTTGGAGACCCTGTCTCGCAAAGTCCACTGCCTTGGATGAACTGAGTCTGCCCAATGCAAGATCTGCTTGGGGAAAGGGCCAGCAAATCTCTCTAGTGTAGAAGTGCCCTGAGCACCTCCCTCCAAGGGTTTCTACTGACTTCAGGTTATATAGGAATATATAGTATGCATGCAAAGCTTATCAATCATATAGTGCTGATCACAGGAAATAGATATTGTTCAGAGATAACAATGGAAGGAACATAGAGATCTCCCTCAGGCCAGGGCTGGCTGGACAAGAAGATGCCAGGTGGCCATTAGGCAGGATGCATGAGGTCATTGTGTGCTTTGAGCATAATCATCTGGTATACATTAATGAGGGAGACTAGGAGCAAAACAGGCTTCAGGGGATAAAATATAGTTTCCTTAGGCCAGATTTCCCATGAAAAACCCCTGGCTAGTTGCCAGGTCATGCCTGCCTCCAGCATTCCGTTTTCTGGTCAAGGCTTACAGGCCCAGTATTCTGGGCCTTGCTTGCTCGGGGCTCCAGTACCCAGAACCAGACCAGGTGGTCTCCGACACTCATAGGTATTTGTGTTTTCATTTAATTTATTTTGCCTTTTCAATCAAAAAAATAAATCTTCAGTTCTAGGTGTTTCTCATATATTACTTTTTATGGTAAAATATATGTAACACAAAACTTTTTTATCTATTTTCTTTTTTAAATTTTATTGTTGTTGCATTACATCCATCCCCTTTTTGCTCCCCTGTCCCCCTCCCCACCCACCCATTCCCCCCAAAGTTAATCCCACCTGTTGTCCATGCCCATGGTTCCTTTATACTAGGTTCTTGTTTAAACTGCTCCCCTTCCTTGCCTCTGCCTCCCCCTTCCCCCTAACCCCCTTCCTCCTGACCACTGAAGACCTATTCACTGTATTCATATACTTGGTTCTGTTTTGCTTATTGTTAGTTTTGTTCATTGTTGTCCTGTAATGAGTGAGATCATATGATATTTGTCCTTCACTGACTGGCTTATTTCACTAAACATAATACTCTCCAGTTCCATCCATGTTGTTGCAAAGGGTAGGAGTTCCTTCTTTCTTTTTGCTGTATAGTATTCCATTGTGTAACACAAAACTTTTAACAGTTTTAACTGTACATGAAGTACATTCACATTGCTGTACAACCATCCCCTCTTTCTTTCTTGGTCTTTCTAGCTGTTTGTTGATCTTGCTGATTTTTTTTGGAAGAACTAAATATTTTCATTGATTTTCTTTGTTGTTTTTATAACTCTATTTTGTCACTCTCTCATTTAATATTTATTTTTCCTTTCTTCTGCTAGCTTTGAGTTTGAGTTTTGTTTTTCCTGAGTTCCATATGGTATCAAGTTAGGTAGCTAGAAATCATTTTTTCTTTTATAGTGTAATCATTTATAGCCATACACTTGCCTCTTAACACTGATGTGCCTGTATCCCATAGTTTTAGGATATTGTGTTTTCAGTTTGATTTGTCTCAGATATTTTATAATTTTCATTGTGACCTCTTCTTTGACTCATTGGCTATGCCACTTAATTTCCACGTATTTGTAAATTTTCTAGTTTTCCTTATGCTGCTGATTCCTACTTTCATTCCTTTGTGATAGGGAAATATGCTTGGTATGATTTCATTATTTTTTTATTTCATTATTTTAAAATATATTAAGATTTTTTATATAACCATACTGCATGTCCTTGATAATGTTACATGTGTACTGGAGAAAAATGTATATCCTCCTGTTTTATATATGTTTGTTTGGTCCAATTTTCCTATAATGCTGTTCAAGTCTATGTTAACTTATTCATCTTTTCTCTGGTTGTTCTAGCTTGTATTAAAAATTACACATTGAAGTCTTCTACTATTATTGTAGAGATGTTTCATTTATGCCTTTAGCTCTGTAAATGTTTACACTATATATTTTGTACCTCTGATGTTTGGTGAATGTGTGTGTGTAATTATTATATCTTCTTGATAAATTGATCACTATATTATATAATGTTCTTATTTGCATTTTTTACTCAAGGTCTATTGGTTTAAGTGTTAATCTCATCTAAAACATATCTTCACAGAAACATCTCTAGAATAATGTATCATGGCCTAACCAAAGTGCCACATAAAATTAACTGTCACAAACAGTTTTACCAAATATAGAATTCTCAATTCACAGTTTCTCTTATAAATTTCAGTACTTTAAATATATCATCCCACTGCATTTCAACCTGCAAAGTCTCTGCTGATGCACCTACTGATTATCTTGTTGAAAATCACTGTATATGATAAGTCACTTACCTCTTGTGGCTTTCAAGATTCTCTTTATTCTTTTTCTTGTCTGTTATTTTTTCCTTTCGACAGTTTCTTTTGTCTTTTACTGTAGGTTTCATTTTGTTTATTCTCAGAGTTTATAGAGAGTTTTTGATTTGTAAATGCATGTGTTTCCTCAAATTTGGGAATTTGCTTTATTATTTCTTCAAACAACCTGTCTACTCTTCCTCCTCTCCTTTTATGAGTCCCATAATGCATATATTGACATCTTTGATGTAGGTTACTTAGTCCTTGTTTACCTTTCCTCATTATCTTTTCTTTTTATTCCTCAGACTCTATTGTTTCAAATAACCTGTTTAAAACAGGTTATTTGCCACTTTTGTTGTTGTTGTTGTTGCCATTGTTGTTGCTCAGGCCCGTTGAAGCCCTGTAGGGGATTTTTCTAGAATTCCTCTTATTCAGATAGATCTCCTAGACTCATCCTCTGATTCTCCTGCTGCTCCTTATTTTTTTTATCCATTTCATTTTATATTTGTTGCCTTTTGGGGGATATACACTCAGTTTTATTTTGTATTTGTATGGTTTTCAATTATATAATCAAATTCCTAAAATACATGCATACACATAGCTGTTTTTGGTTCATAGATGCAATATCTTCTCTACATCTTTGCAGATATTAGTACCATATAGATTTAATTGTTTATTTTTGTGGGTGGTTCTTCAGCATGCTGTAATTTCTTATTCCCCCAATTTACTTTATTCTTAGAGATTTTTTGAAATATCCTGCAATTCTTGTTTTTTGACTTAAAATTATGAATAATGCTCTGAAATGCTACTTGGAAACTCTGATCATATTTGTGGTTGAGTGTTATTAATTTGTAGCTTTAATGTAAATAATAAAATAGAGTCCAGGATCTTTATTCATAGACCTATGATTCAGGGTTTCTTAAGAAGACTCCTCCAACATTTTGTCTGTGATACATGAGTAATGGCCAAATTCTCAGCAAAATTTGGTATAGGACTTTCATTTTATCTCCCAGTTTTTAGTTATGTACTACCTCATCCTTCATTCTTAGCTGTACCTGATGTTTCTGAATCAAGAATCTCTCTCTTTGAAAAAGTTGGTTTCTGGTTAGCTTTTTATTTTGTTTTATATTTTACTGCTTCTGCTATTACAGTTGTCCCACATTTTTCTTGTTGCTCCCTTCCAACCAGCCTCCCCTACCCACTTCCATAATCAGTTCCTTTACCATTGTCCATGTCCATGGGTCCTTCAAAAATATTCTAATATAGGACTGACCTCTTCACCTTCTTTCAATCAGTTCCTATCCTCCTCCCTCTCCTCTTACAGCTGTCAGTACGTTCTATGATTCTATGTCTCTGGTTCTATTTTGCTCATTAGTTTATTTTGTTCATTAGATGCCTCTTATCAGTAATATCATATGGTATCTGTCTTTCACTGACTGGCTTATTTCACTTAGCATAATAGTCTCCACTTCCATCCATGCTGTTGCAAAAGGTTCCTCCTTTTTCTGCTATGTAGTATTCCATTGTGTAGATGTACCACAGTTTTATTTATCCACTTATTTACTGATGGGTACCTAGGCTATTTCAAAATCTTGGCTGTTGTAAACAGTGCTGCTATGAACATGTGGCTGAATAAAATTTTTTGAACTGGTGTTTTGGGGTCATTTGGGGTATGTTCCCAAAGAATCTCTTCGGTTTAACTTTTCCCAAGGGAAAAACCTTTAGTCTCCTATCAGGGCATAGTGGTTATGTGTGGTAGCCAAATGATCTGTTAATCTAATTATGTCTTTCAAATAATCCTTTAAACCATAATTGTAATTCTCCATGTTTTTAGTGTTCTACCTTGTGGAGCTTTCTGCTTTTTGGCTTCCCTGCGTGAAACCTTACATTCAACTTCATACTGTCTTTTGTCAGTTACCTTTCATTTATTGGCTTTCTGGCAACTAACATGGTTGTTAGTGTCACTGTTATATTCTTTCTTTTCTCATTGTCTTTGCATGTTTCTTTTTCTTTTTTAATTATGATATTGAGGGAGGAAAATGGACTATGTTTAACCTATTTAATCCATTTAACCCAAAAATATATATTAACATTTTAAATTCAGCTGATTTGTAGCCACGTTTTATATTAAATATGTTGGAGGAAGGGAAAGTAGGAAGGAGAAAAGGCAGGGATAGGGAGTTTTGGGACACCTATCCTATTCTAGGCAAGGCATGTCTGTACCCTTGGAGAACAGCACTCAGAAGTCATGATGAGTCCTTACTGACTTCCCTCTCAAGTATATACTTTATGCAGCCACTATTAATAGATTGTGAAAATTTAAATGTGTTAACCACCTCAGTACTAGATCATGTCACTTTGTAACATTGAATTTAATTTATGATTTCTGTTTTACAGAAAGGAAAGTGAATTTAAAAAGCTAAGATAATTTATCCAAGGTCACATAATCCAAAAGTGCCAGAGCTAGTATTATTCCTAGGCTTTGTTTCCTTATTCAGAGTCTAGGGCCCATTCTCTTTAACCCTGATGCCTCCTGAGGACTGTAAATGCATTGCTGTGTAATAATTAAATCATATGCATGGGGATATAGTTGTATTAGATTAAACCCTCTGAATCTATTAAAGCTAGCATATTCTGTCATTCCCTGTGTTATTTTAGATATTATGCAACCACCCATTTTATATAATGTTATTCCCATTTATTTTAAAATAATTTCTGGTGTTAAAAAAGCCATGGGAGTTGAAAAGTGTCTTAGCTAGAATCATTAGAAGAATAAATAAAACTATCATTTTCCACATATTTCTTCCACTCAACTAAAAGCAAGTTACCTTATACTTGCTTTAAAAAGGTTAATTTTAAAAACAGCCAGAAATTATATTGATGTTTCTTGAGCAGATTATTATTTTTTTGGCATGAGTTTTACCAATTCATTGTTAAAAACTGCTTTTATTTTCTTTCACCAACTAACATTTTCTGTTACTTTTAAATATGGGTATGATACCTTTCTACTTAGGATTACTTTAATTTATTTTACCAAATTGTACATGTTAGCACATACTCAAAGTCATGTAGCACGAGTAACACCTTTCCTTCTTAGCAGTGTCTCTCCTTCCCTTAATATTAACCATTTCCTTTCAGAATGATTAATATTATTTCTTTCTTTGGCCATACTCCAATATGGGCTCAACAAATCTTAGTTTGGAACATTAGAAGTTTGTGTTTGAAATGCAGACCCTTTCTGGACTACTAACTTATTTCCCCTCAGTTGAGAGAGCAGCAGTTCCTGGAGCACTGAGTGGGAATGATGTTATACCTATCTCCTAAGAAGTGACCTCTTTTAGCTTTCAAGGTATTCATAAGAAGAATTCATTTTTAATCCTGCTTTTTACCTCTATCTTGGTGTTTGGTGAAACTTAGTTGATCAAACTTTTCCTTGTTATTCAAATTTTCTATTTCCTTGCTTAATTTTTGTCTACTTAACCAAGAAGTGAGAGAGAAAGAGAGATTGAAATATTGCACCCTAATTGTGGAATTACAGTTTTATAAAATTTTAAATTACATCTTGAAGTATTTTATTAAGAATCTACATGATTGTAATCGTTACATATTTTGGGTGATTTGAACCTTTGATCATACAGTATTTATTTTCTTTCTTCATAGTAGTCTTTCCTCATACTCCCTTTTACCTGATACTAGTGTAGTTGCACTAGCTATATTTTAGCTAAAATTTCACTAGTATATTTTTCCATTCTTTTGCTTTTGACTTTTTGTTTTATATATGTATCCTGAAACAGCAAATTGCTGGGTCACATTATTTAGCCCTTGTGTATGTATTATATTCATTGAGTTAGGCCTGTTTCTGTCTTCTACTTCTCTAGTTTATTTTACTTTTTCTGTTTCTGTTTCTGTTTTCTTCTTTCTTATTTTTTCATAATTGATATCTATATTTCCCCCTTCACTTTTTTTATTTTGAAATAATTTCAAATTACAAAAACGTACAAAATCACAAATTATTTCTGAATATTCTTCACCCATTCCCCAAGTGCTATTATCTTATATAATCAATACAATTTTTAAAACCAGGATGTTAACATTGGCATAATACCATTAACTTATGTATGACTAATATGTATCTGTGGCCAATTAATTGTCTGACTAATGTCCTCTTTCTTGTCTGGTACCCAATCTCAGTAACTAGGTTTCAATTTTGTCATTATGCGTATACTTCCTCTGTTTAGTTTTACCTTTTAAAAAATTTAAGAAATGGCAAATCTCACCAAGTTATTTGATCAACCTTACTTTCAATGTCATTTGCACCATCTCCTGAATTGAATTTTAATTTTCCTCTTTTTCTGGGATGCCAGTTTTATCTGAGCACTTTTACTTTTGTCCTCCATATCTTTAACTTAAGCTTTTCCTTTCAGAATGGAAAAGCTTCATCCTTCCAGATTTCTCTTCATCCTTATCAGACTTCTTTTGGGAAAATGTCTCAATATAATCTTTAAACTAATGGATTCTTTTTCAGCAGCATCATTTTACTATTTGTCACCTACTGAAGTTTTTCATTTATATACCTTTATTACTACTTTTCTTTTTGTTACATTTGAATTACTTAAAGTTCTTATTCTGTCCAATTTTGTGTTCAGTAGGATCTATTGTCCATATCGTTATCTTTCTCTTGGTGCTATTTTAGCCTGTGGGATTATATTTCCCAGGGTATTACACCCTGAGAATGTGAATTGGGACATTTCCAATTCCAGACCTTAGTCTGTGCCAATTCAAATAAGTTCAAGGAGAGGAGAAGGGATGAGCTTTCTGGCAGAGACCACTATACTCCACAAATAACACATTTCCATGTGATATTATCTCACCAATTTTTCAGATCAGTTACTCTTCAAAACCTTATAAAGGGAGAATCTACCTGAGTTGTAGTCCACCATTATAGGCTATATTTTCATCCTAATTTTTCTTGCCCAAATTATTCCAAACGACTACCAACTGATCTTGTTAGCAATTTATTATTTAAAAAATATGAAGCCCTGGTTGTTGGCGCAATGGATAAGGCACTGGCCTGTGAACCCAAAGCTCACTGGTTCGATTCCCCAGCCAGGGCACATAACCAGGTTGCAAGCCAGGTCTCCAGCCAGGTCTGTAGCTGGAAGCAGGTGAAAGGCAACCATACATAGGTGTCTCTCTCCCTTTCTACTGCTCTTCTTATCCCTCTCCTAAAAAAAAAATAAAGTAAAATCTTTTAAAAAATGTATATATGATTATATGATTTTCTTATTTCAAGCTTAAAAAAAAAGGTTATTTCCTATAGAATAAACATTTTGATGTGGCTTTCAAGTTCTTACATAATCTGGTTTGGGGTTATTTTCCTTGTTAACTTTATAGCATTGCATGAAAATTGTGTCTATGAGGGGGGAACAAGGAATTACTACCTATCTATAAGAATATCAATATTCTTCTTTAAAAATGCTATGTTCTAGTTATATAGTACTATTCATAATTCCAGAAATATAGCATTATAACTGTGCTTATATGTTTCTTCCACCAGAAAGTGCATCTATTTTACCTGTTACTACCCACTCATTCTGAAAAGCTATCTATTAGATTTATTTTCTCTACTAAGCTCCTGTTCTCCCTTACAATTACAATTATTGCCTTGGTCTTATGAACCCCCATAACACACTGTTTGAACCTTTTGTTATGGTTGTTTTTGGCAAAGGAATGCCTTGAAAACAGTGACTGGGTTTTATCTCTCTCTTTTATAACATCTGGCAGTATACTGCACCCACAGAAAATATTAAGTAATCTTGAATCAGTGCTATAATTAGGTCAATTTCTTGAGGGAGAGACGTTGCATTGCAACAAGTAAGGAAATGGATAGGTAGTAATTCTTCCATCCTTTAAAAACAACTTTCTCACATTGCTATAAAGTCAACAAGGGTGCAATAAAATCTTTGTATACCCTGTTTATCTACTTATGTGTTTCACTTTTAATTCATTATTTTTTTCAGTGAGGTTTATATCACTGTGTTCACTTAAGATACAGTAGTGAACAGGTGTCCTACAAGCTTATAAAGTGTTATTTTCTCAAACTTTCTTAATTTTCAAATTATGGCCCATGCTGAAAATGATAAAATTTGTATGGCACAATTGGTTGCACTGTATGGTTTGGGAGAAACTCTACATGGGCCTGGTAAAAAAATTATTACATTTTGTATTATGTAATTATGATAAGGAAAAAAGTATAGTAAGGAATATATGTGTGTATATTATATATGTTTCATATGTGTATTATACATAAAATGTATTTTTAATAAGAAAGTAAAGTTTCTATAAATGTAAATTTCTGTATCAAGTTTTATGCTTAAAATAACTACTATTTCTGAACAAGATTTAGTATTTATCTCTTAATTTTATAGTCATTACTGAGAAATCTTTTTAATTTTATGTCTTATAAGGCTTGACTTTCTAAAATATACATATATGCTAATTTGATAAAAATAATTTAATTAAAAAGAATAGACTCTTTCACTATGTTAAATACTAGCTGATCAGTCTTGAAACGAGAACAAAACAGTGTTTATTGAATTTGGTACATGCAGAGTCAATGGTGACCTTGACAAAGAGGAAGTTCTGCAAAATGGCAGAGACAAGAGCCATGTTGTTGAAGGTTAAGAGTGAATGAAAACTATTAGTGAGGATATTACCAAATTGTTTATTTTGAGGATTTTTACAATCTACAATGTTTTTGTTCATAATAAATGCATGGCACTGAAAGAAAGAAATCCATATTATGAATTATAGAATTCTTAAATTATGAATCAAGGATATTTTTAGTGTTATTTCATTATATTCATAATTTGAAAATTGATTATCAATGTATGATGTATAAAAGTACATTATGATCAAAGTGTTTGAATAATCAAACCAAAGTTAATCCTAAATATCAGAAAGCTTAAAATATGTAGGTTATTAAAGTAAGGGAGGGTTTGGTCAAGGCCATTAGGCAATTACTCCTCTTTCCACTTGAGGTAAAGAACATTTTAGTGAATAACAATAGGTTAATATTTTTCAAACTGGTACAGTCTGATAATGGGCACTTAACTTCTACTAGGCCATCATTAAGTAGAGTATGAATGTGAGTAAGTATTGCCTCACAATATTAGTTGTGGCTAGGTGAATTTATTCTCTAGATATTATTTTTCTTTAACACTGGTTCTTAATTGCATGTATTTCCTTTTTTGGTCACAAATTCAAATATAATTAAATATAAGAATATAATTTTTTAAATTACCTTTGTTCTCAAATATGCACATATGAATATATTCATTTTATTTATAATTTCAAGGAATTTATGGGTCCACTGAAACCCTTTTACTCTTTCTTAAATTAGTTGATAAAAACAAGAATCTTAAAATTTAACTCACTAATAGAGCTCATAGGTTTTGTGCTGCCTCTAAAATCTCCAGAAGAAGCCTACTTCAGTAGGTAATTATTCTGATAGCATGTGTTACATATTATGTATGTTTTTATATCTTCATACTTTAAGCAACTCCTAAGAATTAGGAGTCGTATAAGATTCCCTTGAGAAGCATGAGGTGTTCAGTGATTCTGAAACAACATAAATTAGACCAAGTGCTTTTCTTATCACCTTTATCATAATTCCAACTTTAAAAACTTTCTTAAATACCAATATTTATGCAGATAACTATGTGAATAAAAAAAACTATCCACTTATACTATGTTCATGAATGGGAAGAATTAACATCATTAAAATGTCCATACTACCCAAAGCAATCTATAGATTCAATGCAATCCCAATTAAAACACCAATGACGTATTTCATAGATATAGAAAAAATACCTCAAAATTTATATGGAGCCAAAAATGACCACGAATAGCTACAGCAATCTTGAGAAAGAAGAACAAGGTAGACAGAATCATAATACTGGACATCAAACTATACTACAAGGCTATTGTAATCAAAACAATCTGGTACTGGCATAAAAATAGACATATAGATCAATAGAAAGCCCAGAAATAAACTCAGGACTCTATGGTCAATTAATATTCAACAAAGGGGGAAGAAACATAAAATGGAGTGAAAATAGCCTCTTCAACAAGTAATATTGTGAGAACTGGACAGAGACATGCGAAAAGAAATAAATAAAACTAGACCACAATCTTACACCATACACCTAAATAAATTCAAGATGGATAAAGGACTTAAACATAAGCTGTGACACCATAACTGTCCTAGAGGAAAACATAAGAAGTAAAATTTCAGATATCCTACACATAAACATTTTTCACTGATAATTCTCCAAGGGCAAAGGAAATAAAGGAACAAATAAATAAATGGTACTAAATCAAACTGAAAAGTTTCTGTTCAGTGAAAGAAAACACCAGCAAAATTAAAAGGGACCCAACTGTAGGGGAAAACATATTTGCCAATGATACCTCAGACAAGGGTTTGATATTCAAAATATATAAAGAACTTATAGGTCTCAACACCAGGGAGACAGACAACCCAATGAAAATATGGGCAAAAGACCTGAACAGAGACTTCTCTAAAGAGGACATAAAAAGGGCCCAAAGACATATGAAAGAATGCTCAACACCACTAGCTATCAGCCATCACAGAGAGGCAAATTAAAACCACAATGACTAAACTGTATGATTTGTATACATAGACAACATATATTCTCATATTAGCAAAAATTAGATGAGATTCCTTTCAACTAAATTGTGGGAATATACATTTCCATTTATGAAGGCCCCTAAACTGGGGATACTTGGGAAAAGGAATGAATGCTATAGTAAACTTTATTATTGAAATGTGGACATACCTAATCTCTCTCTACCTCAACAGACTCTTAAATAGTTCAGGGGTTAATTTAGGACCACATAGGAAGTCAACCACAAGTTCAAAAAGTAGCTAGAATACTATTCTACAAAATTATTTAAAACCTAGGGATATATATATATATATATATTTACCTTAGTAGACGTACTAATTTCTACTCTGGAGACTGGCTGAACACTGCAAGTGCCATTATTTCTGAAGGCTTCAACTTGTAAAACACATGTAGAAGAAAAACAGAGGGCATTGAAAGAAGACCTGTGCACAGCCTAAATAAATAAATAAATAAAGCTACTATTTAAGATGGAAAACTCCAACAACAACAAAAAAAACTTCTAGTTCCAATATTTCTGTGATATATTTCACAAAAATAGCATTCCAGAGTAAAGTAGTAAAGAAGAAAAAATGCCTAATCTTGCTACAATATATCTAAAATGCTATCATTTAACATGTAATAATTATATAAGCTATTGGCATATTTTAAAATTTTTGTATTAACTCTTCAAAATTTAGTATGTACTTTAAATATATGTAAAAATATGTATGGGTGTAAATGTATTTTTGCATGCGTTTGGTAATTATAATTCATATTATTTAAAAGAATAATTCTTTAAACAAATGAATTATGGTAGGCATTTTGGAATAATGAAAAGAAAACTTTGTATTAATATGATTTGAGAAGCTGACAGAAGGCAGTAATTAAATGGTGAATCATCTGGATGTGAAAGGGGAAAAAAAAGTACACATTGGTGGTTACAGAATAGACAGGGGATGTTAAGAAGAACAAAGGAAACAGAGAAGCCAAAGAACTTATATGAATGACTCATGGACATGAACTAAGGAGGGCATTGCTGGAGGGAATGGGATACTGGGTGGAAGGGGACGAAGGGAGAAAAATTGGGACAACTGTGATAGCATAATAAAATATATTTTAAAATCACAAAAAATAAAAAAGTAACATACAAAAAACATTGAACTGTATTTTAAATGGGTGAATTGTGTTATGTGAATTATATTTCAATAAAGCTATTTTTAAAAGTTTAAAAAAAACACACAATGCAGTACCACCTGACACCTATCAGAATGCCAATCATCAACAAACCAACAAACAACAAATGCTGGCGAGGATGTGAAGAAAAGAGAATCCTGGTGCACTGTTGGTGGGAATGCAGGCTGGTGCAACCACTATGGAAAAAACAGTGTGGAATTTCCTCAAAAAACTAAAAATGGAACTGCCTTTCCACCCAGTGATTCCACTGTTAGTATTATACCTGAAGAACCCTGAAACACCAATTCAGAAGAACCTATGTGCCTTATGTTCATAACAGCGTTATTTATAATAGCCAAGTGCCGGAAACAGCCTAAGTACCCATCAGTGGATGAATGGATCAAAAAAACTTTGGTACATTTACACAATGGAATACTACATACCAGAAAGAAAGAAGGAACTTCTACCTTTTGCAACAGCATGGATGGAACTATAGAGTATTATGCTTAGTGAAATAAATCAGTCAGTGAAAGACAAATACCATATGATCTGACCCATTTTAGGAGACTAATGTACAAAACAAACAAGCAAAACAGAACCAGAAACATTAATACAAGGAACAGACTTTCAGTGGGCAGAGGGGAGGGGAAGAGAGGTAAAAATAAGGCAAAGAAGGGGAACAGTTTATTCAAAGAACTTGGATGGACCCATGGACATGGACAACATGTGGGACTGACTGCAAGGCGGGTAAAGGGGGAGGAGAGCAGAGGGGGAAAATGGGGTGAATGTAATACAACAACAATAAAATTAAATTAAAAACAAACTATCCACAAGAGTAATGTATGTTTTTCTAATGTTTAATTAGAAATAACATTTACCTATGCCAGATATTGTTTTCTGGTTCTTATATTTTTACTATAATGCCAGCTGAAATAATTTGTAATTTGTTACTGAATATTTCAATTCCCACATGGAACCATACTTCTCCATTCACTTTCTCATGAGGACATTTCAAGTTGACAAAACTTTAAAAATATTCATCAAGCTCTGGCTGGTAGTATAGTGAATAAGGCACTGGCCTGTGAACCCAAAGGTTGCTGGTTGGATTCCCAGCCAGGGCATATAACCAGGTTCCAAGCCAGGTCTCCAGTCAGGTCTGTAGCTGGAGGCAGGTGAAAAGCAACCATACATTGATGTCTCTCTCCCTCTCTGCCTCTTTCCATACCCCTCTCTCTAAAAATAAAAGATAAAATATTTTTAAAAATAAAATTTAAAAAATAACATTAAGAATATTCAAGTAAACAAATACATTAATAAGTGAAACATTTTACTGTTTCTACCATAACTTGTATGTTTCCATTAATGCCTGTTGTCCAGGTGTAATTATTAATAACAGCACCTTTCTGCCTTAAAAAGTCTTGAAGATGTCCCAATTTGAGTGATACATAATTTACACATATGTGTCATCATTAATTTCTTTCATCCATAGGGCAGGACAATTTAATATGAATCGATTGTCAAATTAGACTTACACAAATCTGAGATCTTATCCTGATATCAAACTGTACTAATAATTTGAAAGATACAAATAATCAAGAGGCCCTAATGAAGTAGGGAGGGATCTAGGGCATTACGACTGGCTCTCAGGTTATTTCTTCCCTTGAAAACCATGTCTATGGGCCAAGGAAGGAAATGAAATCTCTGATGAGGTTTATGCGTTTACCTCACACAAAGACTTTCCATTATGAAGCATTTCTGTTTTATATTTCAGAGAGTTGTGTAGTTTATATGATATTTTCCAGAGAAACCTTTAGCCATGCACCTGCCTGCTAAAAGCATTCAGAAGATAAGGTTTCTTTCTCCTAGAAAATATCATTTGTCCATCTTTTGGGAGTTCCAATTGACATGGGGACTCGGTTCGGCCACCTGCCTTTTGTCCTTTTCTCATTGACATCCACCTTATAAACAGAATGATTAAATCATAGTCCAGACACTCTAATTTCTTCCTCCCAACTCTCCAAGTGGTTTTGAAATTTAGGAAGTATTTTATTGTACTGTTTCTTTAACTACATTTTAGGTTATTACTATGTAGTAATATTTTTATTAGCTCTAGGCATTCAAATCTAACAGGCATAGAAAACCCTACCCTTATGGAGCCTAGGATATTAGTGGTAAGAATGATATTATTGTTTCAATGGTACTTCTGTGAGATGAAGTTAAAAAGCCCTGCCTATAATTTGTGAATAAGGATAGGTATTACATTGTCTGACTTATCATATTATATGTGACAGCTTAACAGTTGATTGCTTTTGTTGTAAATATCCAAAATATATGTTTTACTAATTATTAGCTTGTAATAAATAGATTTGTTTATCTTCTTACTTAAGTTAAACCTATTACCACTTCTAGTTTTTATTTTATATTGCCTAACAAATCTTTCATTTTTTTTTCTTTATGAAAATGTTATATCACTGTGGGTCAGAGGTTTTAAAGATACATGATGCAATGTTAATCAGCTTAACAATAACCCACAGCCTTCGGACCAACTTTGCGGGGCAAAGGGAACCCTCATACACTGTTGGTGGGAATGTAGGCTGGTGCAGCCACTGTGGAAAACAGTATGGGGTTTCCTTAAAAAACTAAAAATGGAACTGCCTTTTGATCCAGCAATTCCACTACTTGGACTATACCCAAATATATACCCAAATATACCCTGAAACACCAATTCATAAGAAACTATGTACACCTATGTTTATAGCAGCACTATTTACAATAGCCAAGTGCTAGAAACAGCCTAAGTGCCCATCAGTGGATGATTGAATCAAAAAATTTTGGTACATTTACACAATGGAATTCTATATAGCAGAAAGAAAGAAGGAACTTGTACCCTTTGCAACAACATGGATGGAACTGGAGAGTATTATGCTTAGTGAAATAAGCCAGTCAGTGAAGGACAAATATCATATGATCTCACCCATTACGGGACAATAATGAACAAAACTAACAACAAGCAAAAGAGAACCAAATATACCAATACAGTGAATAGGCCTTCAGTGGTCAGGGGAAAAGGGGTTGAGAGGAGGGGAGAGGCAGAGGCAAGGAAGGGGAGCAGTTTAGACAAGAACCTAGTATGAAGGAACCATGGACGTGGACAACAGGTGGGATTGACTTTGGGGGGAATGGGTGGGTGGGGAGGGGGACAGAGGGGAACAAAAAGGGGATGGATGTAATACAACAACAATAAAATTTTTAAAAAAGGAAAAATAAAGATACATGATGCTTCATGAATGCCTTTTCTATCTTATACTTTAAGAGACTTTTCCTCAGTGTTACACATTAAACATATAAATACCTTGATTTATACTGAAAGGATATGGCATACCAGACAGACACTGTAACTCTAAAAGTGTGTGTTATGTTAGTGTTTTTTAACCCTTTATAGTAAGTATAGCTGAAAGATGGGCAAACCCTCTGTAGTTATATCAGTACAGCATTTGTATTTCAGACATAGTTATGAAGAAGTAAATTCAAATCTTTTAAAAAAGTGCCAGCAGTTATATAAAACACATTTCTGAGAACAAACTGCCATTTCCTATTCAGAATGTAAGGTCACAGGGTTTGTTATTTGAGGGTCATTATATCAAAGTGCCTGTGATCAGATTTATACAGTTTTTTATTTTGTCTTCATTACATACTTTGTCTTGGTCCAAAGCCACATATGAGCCTGAGATGAAGACTCTAAAGGATATTTTATGGTTTCTGTTGGAATGCATTGCATTTTCTGCCTCCAACACTTTCCTTTCAAATTTATCTAATTTATCGTATCTTGCTGATTTTACTCCACTTGTACTTTAGGAAATTTTAACAGTGTTTTTATTTTTTTTTCTCCTAAACTGTTTGCTAGAATGACTGAATTTTACTCTAGAATATAAAATAATATCAACTAAATTACTTCAGATGAACAATTAGAACATATTCATGCATATAAAACTAGAAATCTTTGTTGCTAGATTTAGAATTAAAAGCAAACAAAAATATATTTTATGTCAGTATAATTGCTTTAATTAGTTCAAATATTTTTAATACTTTTACTACCAAGAATAAAGAGAAAGAAGATTATATTATAAGAAAGTAGTATAACTTGATGGAAAAATATAGACATTTAAGTCAGACACATTTGGATTTATTTTCTGATTCTAAGCAACAATGCCATATATTGTATATTTTTGCTTTGCATGAAGCTATGTAGGAATTATGTGATTATTTATGTCCACTTGACTATGAGCAAATGTGAAACATCACTTGTGCATGAAAGCAATTAATATCATCATCCTCCCTGCAACCCCATGTAGCTATTGAAAGCCATGTGCTCTATTAGCATATCTGCAAGGTCCTACTGACACACATTGGTTCTTAGATGAGAAATAGATGAATCCTTACTGTGCTAAGCTACTGAAATTTAAGGGTTTATACATGAGAGAAGTCTAGATTAATTATGCTCCAAATAAAGAAACTGACACCATGACCAAAACTTTATGGTATCACTTTAGTGATCACATGAGAAAACTGATGTCAGAGTTTGGAATAATGGCAATCCTGGTTTTGTAGCAGCAAATTGAAAAGGAGGTTATTGATTGTACTAGGACTGAGTTTGGCAAATAATCCTATAGGCAAACAAACAAGCAAACAAACAAAAAAACCGAACTTAGCAAAATAGCTGGTTTTCAAGGCAAAATGAAAGAGAACAGAGAGTTCAGAAATACATGGCCTTGCATCTTTGGAAAACTGCTTGCTTCTTTAGTCTCCAAATAGTAAATCATAAAATTTAATAACATGTTGAGACAAAGATCCAAACCTCATAGTTAGTTGACAGTAGTATCCCAGACCCAGGACAGGTAGCTCAGTTGGTTACAGTGTTGTCCCAAGGTTGCAGGCTCATTCTGTTGTCAGGGCATATACAAGAATCAACCAATTAATTCATAAATAAGTGAAACAAATTGATCTTTTTCTCTGTCTAAAAATTAATAAATAGAAAATTACAAATGATCACTTGGCAGAATTTACATTATGTATGTGGAATTCCTACCTATTGTCCTAAATAACTTTATAGTAACTTCCATTAAATTTCTAGAGTGAGAGAGATTGGAAGGAAATAAGAAAAAATAAAGTCGCCTTGGGCATTGCATATGACTCAAAATAATTTTTTTAACTGATGTACCATTGGTTATAATGCCTTATGTCTCAGGTATCCAACATTATAATTTGACATCTGTATACACTGCATTGTGCTCACCACCAAAAGTTTAGTTTCCCTCTGTCTCCATATAGTTGACTCTCTTTATCCATTTCATCCTCCCTCTACCCTCTTTCCCTCTGGTACTACCAATCTGCTGTCTGCCTCCATGAGTTTTTTAGTTTTGTTCATTTTGTTGTTTTATATTCCACATATGAATGAAATTATATGGTATTTGTCTTTTTTCATATGAGTCTGAGGATGCCCTTAATACAGCAGTTCTTCTCATCCAAGGATCACACCCACTGAAGCAGCTCTGTCTCTCAACTGCCCTTCTCTTTCTCTTTCTGTTCCAGCTTCTTGTTGATGCTCTTTAAGGCTTCTAGCTCCTCCTTCTTTCAGAGCTCAGCCTGCATTGATATCACCCTCTTCATTTCCATATTTTTAGGAGAGACCTAAAGTACAGATGACATATTATGTATTTATGAGGTTGGGAGAGTTAGTTAATATTCAATGAAAAAATAGCATCATAAATATTGAGACTAAGTTTAATCTAAGAAGATAACATCTTACAAGAATAAGTTTGTCTATGATTTAAAGAAAACTTTTAAGAAATACCAAAGGGTACATGGTTTAAAGAATATTCATGTGAAATAGATGTTCAGTTGACCTCAAGCGTATGACTGAATAGCATATTTTTGTATCTGTTCAATAGTTGGTGTATCTTTGGTTTTATGAATGATAGCATCTAGAATGAAATAAGTGCCTCTTATTTTACTCTTAATGGCAGGCCTCTTAGTACTTGGTATTCAGACTATGATTTGTTCTTTAACAGCATCATAGCAAACTGAAGCTTGTTTAGAGAAGTTTAATTATGAGGGCTTGGAATCAATCAACAGGAGAGACTATTAATATAAAAACTTTCTTAAAATTAGAGAAAGTCAAAATTAAAATGAACTACTTCAAGAATCAGTGATATCATTGGAATAAGAATTTACTGAGATTATTATGTAAAGAAGACAATAAAATTAACTGGTGTGTTGTACTAAAAGTCCGCCATAGTGCCAACTACCTTGTAATGGTCTGTAATTCTCTGAATGTAGATATATCATCTTTAGGTTGCTACTATTATTTAAGACCCTGTAGGTCATTAAGTCTTTGAAGAGACTTGCAAAATTACAATTATTTTTATCATAATAGTAAGACATTTATCTTTTGTGCTTTCCTTCTCTCATAAAGTGAAGTTTTTCATAAGCTACATAATGTCATAATAGCATCACTGATTTAAAAATAATGACTTTATTGTTTTATGCCTAAAGAAATGTATTTTTTAACTTTTCAGTGTTAATTTTTTAAATTTCTTTTAGAAGAGCTACATTCACAGGGCAAACATCAAAGTTATTCTCATGAGATGAGTAACTGTATTTTAAAATGTATTGTCAAAGTCATTTGGAATCATTTCAGATTCTAATCTAAGGAAGACCATATCTATCTTTAAAATCTTTTATATTATTTATTTACTTTTTATTAAATGTTCAGAATACATAAATCTATAGAGATAAAGGTAGATTAGCAGTTGCCTATGGCTGGGGAGGTGGTAGACATTAAGGGGATGGAGGGTGACTAATGCATTTCTTTTAGGCATGATAAAAATGTTTTCAACATAGATTATGTGGTGATAGTTGCACAACTGAACATATTAGAACCATCACATTTTATAGTTTGATAGTTTGATGATTAATTTCTATGGTATGTTAAATAGATCTCAATGATCTTGAAAAAAGTCATATGTATACCTTTGAAAGCATGCTGGATGTCCACAATGAGGATATTCATCTGAGATGTGGCTCTCACCAACAACAACCATGTAATTTCAATTGAAACAATTATTTGTAAGAACTTTATTTAATATTTAAGTACCAATGTTTTAAGTATCTTACATATTAATATAAAATATAAATATGTATTTATTGCTTTCATGTTTGCCATATTTTATTTAATTTTTGGAAATTATAAGATTTTGTGGTTAGTATGGCATACATTATACTTTTTCCCATGTAGAATATGGAAAAATAGGCTTCTGGATAGCATTTCCACATAATATATGTTATTTTCAGAACTGTATTAATGGTATTGAGTGGGGAAATAATTCCTCTACATCTCTCTAACTTTCTATCCTATTGAAGTCAGGCCCCAGTTTTTTGTAAATGTTGTGTTTTATGGTGATCTTAGATCATATCTTAGGTCATTTATACCACATTATGTGTGTATATATAATGGATAGGGTGGGGGAAGACCTCAGATGCCTCTATATTGTTACCAAGAAAATCTCAAAGGGAGAAAATAGCCACTATGTCACCATAATTTCATGACATACAGGTATCTTAACAAATCAAGGAAAACTCAGTGCATGCCAAATTGGTGTCAATTTTTTTGGTTTATATATATATATTTTTTTCTTTCCCTCCTATTCTTTGCTTCACCTGAATTCAAAACTGCCTGAAAGCCTGTTAACCACACAAGGCCATCTGCTTGTGCTGGGATGTCAGGCAGTTTTGCTGAGCAGAGCAACTCCTTCAGACCCATTTGTGAACATTCCTGTGCTAATTTTAAATAGTTTTAGACCATTTGTTTCTTCACAGATGGCTCATAAATCTGTAATACATTCAGAGGAACCAAACTAGCTCTGTTGACCCAAATGGTACCAGCTTCTATGTTTCTGTGAGTTCTATAAGTTCTATGTGACAGTTAAAACTGTTGACCCTGACCGGTGTGGCTCAGTTGCTTGGGTGTCATCCCACTAAGTGAAAGGTCACCAGTTTGACTCCTAGTTAGGACACATACCTGGCTTACAAGGTTGGTCCCCAACAGGGGTTTGTATAAGAGGCAACCAATCAATGTTTCTCTCACATTGATGTTTTTCTTCCACTATTTCTCCTTTCTCCTATTTCTAAAAATAAATAAAATTATAAAAATACTATCTGTTGAGGCAATTGAGAATAAATTAATTACTGTGTGGTCCAATTATTTTGGTTTGCTATTAAATAGAGAATTTCATATGTTTTAAAGTTATAAGGATAATTTTTTAGCAAACAGTTATTTTTCAAAAACTGTATTTGAAAAATAGTTATCCAGTGTTGAAGAATTCAATTTGTGAAAATAATGGCTATACCTCAAAAATCACCTGGTATAATTAATAAAAAGTATAGAAATGTGTTTATTCTCATTTTTAACCTGATTAGTATTGGTGATTATGTAAATGGAAAATAATATTACTTTTAAATGATTTCCTTAATTATAGAATTAAATATTTAAAAATGACATTGTATTAATGAAAAATTAAAATGATTTTTTTAAGTTAAAGAATTTAAATATGACATTAATAAAATGTTAGCTTGTGTTCAGATATGAAAGCTATGAACTTCAGAAATAGTAATACACAGACTATTTATTTAACCTGGTTCTCTAAATCTAACCCCCACCACCCAAGTATTTCTTATCTCAACCAATGGCATCACTATCCTTTTCATTTTCTAATGGCAAAATTCTAGTCATATTTACCCTTATTTCTTCTTTTTCTCTTCTGTGACCTACTTTATCAACAGCCCTATTGATTTGGCCTGTAAAAAAATATCCCAAATCTTTCTTCTATGCAACTTCATTGCTATCACTCTGGTCCCATCTTGCCAGTACCTTCATAGTTACCTTTACCAGCTATTCTCCTTACACTCTTGTGGCCCACATTCAGATTCATTTTCTTCATGGTAAAATTATGTAACAACATTGATTTTTTTTCAATCAATGGACAAGATATCTTTCTATTTATTTGTATCATCTTCATTTTCTTTCATCAATGTCTTAACATTTTCAGTGTGAAGTTTTCTCACCAGCTTAGTGATATTTATTTGTAAAAGTTTCATTATTTTGATGCAATTTGTAATGGGATTTTTAAAAATTTATTTTTTAGTGGTTTGTTAGTATATAGAAATACAACCAATTTTTTGTATGCTGATTTTGTATTCAGCAACTTTACTAAATTCACTAATTCTAACCATGTTTTATCTTTAGAGTTTTCTGATATAAGAGTATGTCTTCTGCAAAGAGGGGAAGTTTTACTTCTTCCTCTCTGAGTTTATTTCTGGCTTCCATTGAGTCCGACTTAGATCATCCTTATCAGTGAGGAGTTTTTGAAGCAGTGATTCAGGGAGCCAGGGCCCTCTCACTTTGTGTTTTACCATTTTCTAAGGCTTTACCCTTACCTCTGCCTAATGGATCAAAAGAAAAAAGAAAGGGGAGATACCTTTGGTTCTTAATAGCCATGGGCCAGAAATGACACATGTCACTTCTGCCCACACTCTGTTGGGGAGGACTTGGTTTCATGACCACAATAATAGCAAAGAATACTGAGAGATTCGGTTCCATTGTGTGTCCAGTGAAGGAAACAACAATGTTGCTGGTAGCTATTAGTTTCCTCCAAAGTTAAGAAAAACAAAGTAAAAAAGATTACAAAGTTCTCTGCAATTATGAGGTAATATCCATATGTAAAAATAATGTGTATGTGTAAGTATGAGATATTGTGTTCAAGTCAGTATAAGTTAAATAATTTTAAAAGATAAGATAATGCAGGAAACATTAGAATCAGTGCATTTCTATGTTAAAATGTTTCAATAGTGATTTTTTATCTTTCCAAAATCACTATTAAATCACAAATGGAAAGGGAACATCAGTTGAGAAAAATGCTTCTTAATATAAGTAAATAACAGGTTCTTATGAATTTTATTAATGTGTCTTTCAAAAACAATTGAGACAGAAATTAAACTGTGCTTAACACTTGTATGATGTATTTATCTGCTATGTGATGTAGGTCAAGAGTCTGAAGACAAAACTGAGGATGAAGAATTGCATGCCAGTTTTAGGATATCAGTGTTTAAACTGCCCATACAGCCTGCAGGTTCAGTGAACTATGCTGCAGTACTGAAAGAGAAAAAACAAGATTCTTTTCCTGCATTTGCCCAGCCATTTCCTACCACGCATCAGAAACCAGTAATTAAAAAAACACACACGCCATTGGAGAAGAATGCAAGAGCGTTTTTTACAACACGCAGAGCTGGTATAAATCTCAAAACACTTTGTGACATTGATAAGTATTACTCAGAACAAAAGAAGCTGGATATCCATAAGGAGAAAGCAATAGCTGCAAACATGGCTCATGCTGCTCAAGAAAGAGTCAGCACAACTGTTCAGCAAACTTTATGGAAGAGAAAGGATGCTGCTCAAAGACGACTAGCAGAGGATAAGAGGGCAATTCAGGCTGGTTCACACCGACATAGTCAGGACAGAGCCAGCTACCTTGAAAAAGTTAGAGAAAGGAGAACTTTGTTTTTAGAAGAAAAAAAGCAAAAAGCTAAAGACCGCTTATTAATTCAAAACTTAAATAATGATCGCACCGTTTTGATCAACGGAATAGCTAAAATTGACAGGTTGAAGAAGAAGGAAGCTCTCTTAAAAGAGAAAAATCTGATTGTTCGACAAAAAGTAGAAATAGAAAAGTATCAAAAGGAGTTACTTAAGCACATGAAGGAATCTAGGTAAGTACAGCATTGATAGAAGTGTCTTAAGTCAATTTCATGTGAATATCACATACTAACTGTTGAGATCTAATAAACAGTGCTTTTAGCATGGTATATCCTACTTTGGAAAACAGAAACAACAAAAAGGGACAAATATGTCCCAATATATTACCAAAGGTGACATAATAAAACAACGCTCTATTTCCCTACCCCCATCTTATCCAACAAATCTGCTTCTTAATTTGTGCTGCTTCTTCCTGTTAGCAGCAGCATCTTCACTGGTGTGAGTAAACTCAGTCTTTTGCAACTCAGTTTCCCTCATTGCTGACATCCAATACATTTCCCTATTCGTTTCACTTTTAAAAGGAATCTCAAGCCAATCCTTCGTTTTCAGTCTGGTTTCAGTCTTAGTGTCCTAAATTAATTCATGCTCTCCTATTTCCTCTAAGAATTTATGCCATCCTTTCCGTTGAGACTTCATTCTCCACCTGTGTTCACCCATTGCTGTTCTCCACCTACAAACTTAAACTATCTTTTAGAATTGAATTCTGGCCATGCCATTTACTATTTAAATATGTTGTTATCTTGCAATTGTCCACAAAATAAAATTGAAATTCCTCTGAGTGGCATTTCAGACATCATGTGCTCTTCCAGTCTACCTAGACCCGTCTCCCTACATTTTATGTGTAACCTCCTTCTTCTTTCCCCAGCCTCACTCTTTGCTCCAGGCAGACTTGATTATTTACCACTCCCTACCCAACTTTGTGCTTTCTTATCCCTAAGGTCTTAACTGATTCTATCCCCGTTTTTCCTCAAATATGCACTCTGAAATGTCACTACAAGATCACAATATTGCTGTTGTCTGCATAGTATGCAACAGACTCTTATACTGTGTTGAGCGAATTTTACTTTGGAGCGTTGAGATTGGTGAAGGGGTAGTGCCCATACGTGAGTGAGAAGGCACTCTGTCCTCCAGGGAGACTCAGCAGTAGTAGCTGACGCCTGTGATGGAATGTGGCTGTTCTTCCCTCTTTGCCCCCACCATGCTGTGCCTCAACTGGAAAACCACTGCCAAATTTATCCTTTTATTATCCAACCAGTTGACATGGTACATTCACTATTACTATCTCCCCCAACTGCTTTTCTAGTCTGTTAGTTCTTTTCATTTGATGTTGCTCCCATAGCAATTTTTAAAACCCTCAGTTGTAGCAGTTATTAGAGGGCTTATATCAGGTTAGCTTGTGGAGTCCTTCATAAGATAGAGTGATCTATTGTTCCATTTTAGTGCTTGGTACAGTAGTTTCCAAAAATCTATTCAATAATTGTTGAAGAAAATAGGTAAAAATCACAGTTTTAAAATAAATAATGGTTCTATATATCATTAAGTTCACTTGGGCAAAAATATCATCTGGTATGGACAAGTGTTTTTATTTTTATATCTTTGTACTCAATACTTTAGTCATTGGAATGAGAAGCAATGCATTCTTTTCTAAATGTTTTTAAAGTGAAAATATATAATCAAAATTATTAAATATATACCAAAATATAATTAACCAAACTATGAATATAGCTTCACTAGTCATTGGAATAGGTATCTAAAAACAAGTACCCTTTGGGTTCGTAGGCTGTCACCTTATCCACTGTGCCACCAGCTAGGGCAAATTATTCTTAAGGGAGGAGATTATAACATTTTGTATTGATTTAGAGTACTTTAACCTACACTTAGTAAATTTAAATTTTATTTCTTGTGAAAGAATTTTTATTGAAGTATCACTGGCATATAACATAATAGTTTCAGATTATAGCATCCTGTTTTGCTATTTGTATATAATAATTACCTCATTAAGTCTAGCTAGCATCTGAAACCATATATAGTTACAATTATTTTCTTCTGATGGAAGCAATTAAGATTTATTCTCTCACCACTTTTAAACATGCAATACAGTGGTATTAACGAGAATGTTTAAGATTTATTCTCAGCCCTGGCTGGTGGCACAGTGGATAGGTGCTGGCCTACAAACCCAAAGATCACTGGTTCAATTCCCAGCCAGGGCACATAACCAGGTTGCAAGCCAGGTCTCCAGCCAGGTCCGTAGCTGGAGGCAGGTGAAAGGCAACCATACATTGAGGTCTCTCTCTCTTTCTCTGCCTCTCTTCCTTCCCCTTTCTCTAAAAATAATAAAATCGTAAAAAAAAAAAAAAAAAAAAAAAAAAGATTTATTCTCAACCACTTGCAAATATTCAACACAATATTATTTACTGTAGTCACCATGCTGTACATTATATTCCCATGACTTACTTATTTTGTAACTATAGGTTTGTATCTTTTGACCCCCTTTACCCACCCTGCCCCCACCCTGGTAACCATCAATTTATTCTCTGTTTCTATGAGTTCTGTTTGTTTTAGATTCCACATGTAACTGAGATCAGATGGTATTTGTTTTTCTCTCTCTGACCTAATTCACTTAGCATAGTTCTGTCAACTTCCACCATGTTATTGCACAAGGGAATATTTCCTTCTTTTCTATGGCTGATGATATTCATATAAATATATTTCATTTTCTTTAAAAAGGACGTTTTCAGACCATAAACCCATGACTTGTATAAATATAAAATGTACATGTCAAAGGTTTTATTTAACTCATTAATTAATGAAAAACTAGTAAGACATTGCAACCAATTCAAATGAGAATTTGAAGAACATGCATATAAGTAGGCAATCAGAAATGTCGATAATAAATTTAGTCATTATCCACTGGCAATAGTCAATTGTAACTCCATTGGACAAAATTCATTTACATTTCTATAGACAAGGATCATTTGCATTGCTCATAGTTTGCTTCAACTTATAGAGCTATAAAATAGCTCAGAGAGATCGCAATACACAGATAACTTTGAAGAGTACACTAAGGGCACCTGATAATTTTTCAAAACTTACAAAGTTTTTCACACATTTTTTTTTCCTGCTATTAGATTCAAACTTAACAACCACATATGTAAATACATCATATATTGATGGCTTTTCTAGAAATACTTGGGGACATTTTAACTACCTATTTCATTTATATTTATAATTGCTATCATTTACAAAAATATAGTTCGTACAAGAAAGGGGTGTCAAGAAGAAAGCATTTGCCTTTCCTGTTTATAACTAGCAATTTTTAAACTATTTACAAAGGTACTTTATATAATATCTTTTTAAGTATAGAAGTATTTTATGTTTTTCTCTGCCATAATTTATAAACATTTTCATTAATGTATACTGTGTCTATGTGAGAGAGAGATTTTTGGAAATCATTATTCTATAATTTAATAAAAATATGTTAGAAAAGAGAATGCAAGGTAGTCTCATATCAAAATACAAATATAATACCGATCAGTGTTAGAGAAATTTAACTAGCTTAGTTTCATCACAGCAAATTGAATGTCTGGCCATCATTACTTTGTAGAGGATAGAGAGTCAAATAAGCTTCCTAATGTATCTTAACTGAATTATCTTTTCCTGTAAATTGCTGCAAAGATATATCTTTGAAAGCTCACAGGAATACGGCAACATAGAGTTGTACTAAAAGACATTATTAAGTTTTACTTATAAGTATTTTCAAACAAAGCTACAGTATCAACATGCAAAAAAGAGCTATGACTCAAAAAAAAAAATAAGTAGAGTCTGTCTAGATGGGTTGAGATTTAAAAACTTTTTTTCTGGTTCAGAAACTTTACCTAAAAGCATTCTAATGAATTTCAATGACAAGTGAAGTCATTACTGAGAAAGTAGCTTTCTGTTTCTGCTGTTGAGTAAGGAAGAAGTAAATAAGAAAGGGGAATCATAAATCTCTAGGAAATTGATAAAATTACCCACAGGGGCATTTAAGAGTGAATTAAAAAGAAACTTTGAAATGAAGGAACTTATGCACCAGGTAAAATCTAGTCATAGGTTTTTAAAAATATTCTTGTCCATACTCTGGAAAAGTGATGATACTGCTCAGGGCGGAACAGTAGGGTGTCCATTTTGAAGTTGAGCACCAATTAGCATGAAGATACAGCACATGAGGCAGTTATCCCATTACATCATCTTCTGCTTGTCTTTATTTTGGTTATCAGTTGACCTCCTAGACTACTCTCTTCATTCACTATGGTCTTTATATCTTGATTTATAAAGCTTTTCACTATTTAACTTGTACTGTAATCATGGTTAAGTTCCAAATTCATAATAACAATCTTCTCAATCACCTAACCCAACAACCTTTAAACTAATTTTCATTGATGTACAAAACCATCATTATCCTTTGGAACTGCCTTACCTCTTAAATTTAAAACCCTTGTATACTTATTTATGGCTATGTTATTTTATCATTTAAAATTCTTTTTATAGGATTTTTGATGGTATTATAAGTGGAATTTCTTTCATAATTTTATTTTCCAATTATTTGATCCTGATATACTATATCATTATGATAAATTATTGTTTCTCTTTAATTCTTTTAAAGAGTTGTGGGTTTTGTTTTTTGTTTTGTTTTGTTTTGTTTTTACATTGTGTCTACAGTTCATAATTATTATCTGTAGGCGGGCTATTTCTATACATTTTTAGACTTAATCAGTACCCTTAATTACATTTGTAAAGTCCTCTTTGCAGTGACTTACTCTGCTGCATGTCCAGACAAGATTATTTTCCAGAGCTGCAGATACAAATGTTGCAGCTAATTTTCATTGAGTGATTGTTACATTCTAGGTGTTCCTCTATAAAGTTTTAAAATATATTAGGTTATTTATTCCTTACTAAACCCTATGAGTTGAATTGTCTCTCCTTAAAGATGAAGAAAATGATACACACGTAGCTTAAACTAACTTTTCAAAAATCATGCAATCAATACGTTGCAGCTTTGGGTTTCAAACCCAAGCAGAATGGCTTCATTTTCTCTTCTCTTAAACACAAGCTTTTGCTTCTTTACATTCTACTCCCTTAACATCACCACATGGGTAGCCAGGAATTATTAAATATCAGGCCCTACTCTAAGGATTTTAAATGTTAACTCATTTGGTTCTTTTGCTAAATTTTATGAGGTGGATTATTCCTTTTTCAAAGATAAATAAATAAGATAGAGAAAATGAAAATAATTTCTCCAAAATCACATAATAAATATATTTTTAAAGATTTTATTCATTATTTTTAGAGAGAAGGGAAGGGAGGGAGGAAGAAAGGGAGAGAAGAATCCATGTATGGTTGCTTTTCACATTCCTTCAGCTGAGGACCTGGCTGGGGACCTGGCTGGAGACCTGGCTTGCAACCTTGGGTATGTGCTCTGACTGGGAATTGAACCAGGACACTTGGGTACACAGGCTGGTGCTCAATCTACTGAGCCACACCAGCCAGGGCCCATAGTGAATAATTTTTAAATTTTCTAGACTTAGGCCTCTGTTTTATTCTCCAAATCCAGATTTTGAGTTCCTCTAAATATAAATAAAGAATACCATAACCTAGTTGAAATCTGTTTTTCCAGGCTTATCTGATCTACTGTTCTTACCAGAACTGTATTACGCAGAGAGTGTTGTCACTTCTTGGAACATGCCAACATATACTACCTTCTCTGCTTTTATTTTTGCTCTGAAGTTTCTGCTGACTCTTCTCTGGATTACATTTTCTAATTTTCTTATGTTTCACTCTATCTTGTTACATAGTGCTTTCATTATGGTATTATAGTTTTATTTGTATTTATATACTTTTACTTCTCTTTCTATAAGCTTCTCAAGTATAGTGTCTTTATGTTTTTTCTTTATGTTTCCAGAATATGATCTCATTTAAAATTAGTTACCCTCTTAAAGGGCCTATTCTTCAAATACAGGCACATTCTAAGGTACTAGGATTTAGGACTTTAGCACATAAATTTGGAAGGAAGACAGCTCAGTCAATAACTGATTCCTAGAAGAAACTCGGATTTAGTTAGTGAGGCTTAAGTAGAACTCCTGCAAATCATGGCATAGTCTGGTTTAGGTTACTCTTCAGGGATCTAAGCCATGGTTTGCATGGATCTTGTTACAGCTGATGGAAATAATATTAGACATATTAACCTAATATGAATATTAGGAAATGTTATAATAAAATTCTATGCAATAAGTGAAATTCTGTCTTATTTATTTCTATAGGTCTATTTTGACTACATTTGAGTATCATTAACAATTTGAATGTTAGTAATTTAAAAGGATTTCAGTCTATTACCTTTCTTTTTCCTCTTAGGGCTCAAGAAATATATAAAAGACACTGTGAAGAAAAATTTGTTTTAGATGTGCTTGGCTTTCAAAACGCTTATGAAAGACTACAAGATGCTAAAGCAAGAGTAGCCATTGTGAAAGCAAGTTTAGGCTTAAAGTTCCCGGTGGAATGACAGATGAACCAATGCCAGATTATATCCCATGGTCATTTTGAATTATGACCATTATTTTCAGTTAACAGACTTTGAAATAATACTATGAAAGAAGAAATACTCTGTGTCACAAGATGGATTTGTGTATAAATACTTTTTAAATATGAAGAGTAAAATGTTTCTCTCACTGATTATAATTTAACTTAAATTGACTTGTCACACCCAAAGTTTCCTTATAAATCCAGATGCCCCAGGAATAATTAAACTGATCTCTTTTATTTCAGGAAATATTGTGAAAGGCATTGCTTATATTGTTTCATATCCAGAGCATAACAATTTGTAAGCTATTTTAAGTTTCTCTGGCAATCTCACCACAGTTGTTCTATCCCAACTGCTGAGTTTTATTAAGACCCTATGTATTTTGATTAGTTTTGTTGCCTGCTTTCATATATTTAACTATATATTTTTGTTTATTTTGTTTAAACAAGATCTGAATTTTTTTCAAAATAAAGTTTTCACCACTATATCAGTGCTTCATGCTCTTATATTCAGAAATTTTAAAATATAAAAGAGAAGTTAAACATTTCTATTAACTTACTTAGTTATTATAAAATCTTCTATATTTATTTTTGATGTGTTTGCCTTTGCATATATGGGGCAAAAGGAAAGAGGAAGGATACACATATAATTATCTCATTGTGATCATAAAATATACAAGAATGGTGTACACTAATTTTAAGTGTATTTACTACATTGTCATGGTATAAAATTTGAAAAATAATATGAAAAAGACAAAACATTTTGTAAAATTTTTGTCACTTTTCAATAGTGTTTACATTTATTTAGTAAGATAATTGTGTCTATTATCATGACATTGCTCACTTAATAAAATGTAATTAATGCCATTCAAAATTTCTCTTTAATACTCTCAGTTATGCATGTAAGTTTTTAAAATTCTCTAATTTTATTAATCTATGGTAAACTTCCAAACTATTTTGTAGCAACAATTAATCAGTCGCAGTTTTATGCTTTACTTTTAAAAGTTCTGGTAGTAATGTTCAAGTTTTTAACAAAACAACCACCATCTATTTAAGTTAATGGCACTCACTTCCACTTTCCTGTTAATCTGAAGATAACTAATAAACTAGTCATCTTAGAGTTTCTTATTATTCTTCAAAAAGAACAAAGGGAAATAGGATGAGGTGGTAAAATGTATGACAAATGTAGGTTCCCATAACAAGTTAGATTATCTCTGTTACCCCAGTTTTTTGTTTTGTATTTGGAAACAATATATATATTTTTGAACTGTAATAAAAATTAAAATTTATGTCACATAGTATTGTTATGAGACTTAAATGAGAAGAACATGAACACAGAAAGCAACAGTGCCATCCACAAATTAAGCACTTAATAAACATTAAGTGGTAGTAGTGGAGGCAGAAGTTTTCTCTATGGAGTTATCAGAGGATTTGTCAACTATCTCTATAAGACTTGAGGGGCACCATCAAGAAGTGGAATTCTTGTGTGATATAGTAGAATATAATTCATTCATTTGATCAGTTCATTTACTGAATGTTTGTTTGTTGCCCTTAATCTATGCTCTCATTCTATGTGGATCTTTTATATTTTATAGCCTCTATACACAGCAGATCATCAGTAATTTCCTCAATTATTTCCTCTCAACTGTGAGCTCCAGGAGGGCAAAGACTATTTTACTCATCTCTCTGTTTCTATTACTTTTTACTAGGGCAGATATTATATGACATGTAGTGTTTTTTTGTTAATAGCTCTGTTTTTCTGTTTATGTGCTGTCACAGGTCAGTCTCATGACCTTTACTGCCACTTAAAATCTATATCTCTAGGTTATATCTTTAGTTTTAGTATATTTCCTATATTTCCAAGTGCATGCTTGACACCTCTAGTTTGAAGACCTTGAATCTTTTTTAAATCATACATTAAAATAGAAATCATTATTTTAAAAGTAATTCCCTGATCTCTAATCTTGCTTCTCCTCTAATCTTCCCAAGCTCTCTTAGAGTTATAACAAGCTAAATTGTTTCCCATATTAAAAGTTTAGAAGATATCCTTCACTCTTTTTGCTCACCACATCTTTTTTTTTTTTTTTTAAGATTTTATTTATTATTTTTCAGAGAGAGGGGAAGGGAGAGAGGCAGAGAAGGAGAGAGACATCAATGTATAGTTGCCTTTCATCTGCCTCCAGGCACTGACCTGGCTGGAGACCTGGTTTGCAACCTGGTTGGTTATGTGCCCTGGCTGGGAATGGAACCAGCAACCTTTTCAGGCCGGCACCTTGTCCACTGTTCTACCAGCTAGGGCAACACACCACATCTTATTAAACATGAAGAACTACCCATGTTATATGTAGAAGGGCCCTGTAACTGGATAATTTTCATAAAACCCATTTTCCATTTCTCCAGGACACAATTAGCCTATGTTTTCTAGCCTACCTTGCATAATTGGTTGAGGCCCAGAACTGAATTCTGACCCATGGAACCCGGGTAAAAGCAATTGATACCCCTTCCAGGTATGTATTATGAACTACCCTCCATGATCTTTCATATTTTTGGCCACCTTGGAAAATGCATGTTAAGGATGGCTGAGCCACAATATGAAAAGAGTATATGTTCCTAAGTCACTGAATATAATGTGACCAAGAACACCTCTTTTGTTTCTTACTTGATCCAAAATAAAATTCAGTTACAGTGAGAGCTTTGTAACCCCATTAATGACGTTATGCCAGCAGTAATAGTGATTTAATCAATAGGAAATGATGTATTGGAACTAAGGGGGCTGCATCACAAAATCCCTAAAGTATGTGCTGGAGCCGTTGGCTCACCTGGCAACTGAAACGTCAAGAAGAAAACTCTTTCCTGCCTCACTTTTTGAATTAACTGTCTCAACTGTTCTGCTGAGAAATCAACTTTTAGGTTAAAAGCCCCATTTATAGTCATTCCAAAATCTCTTGTTTGCCATTCTTTCCCACAGTTAAAGGGGGAAAAGACAAACTTGAGTCCTAACTTTTTTTAGAATTTTGCTTCTTCTAAAAATGTGGTTCTTCAGATAAAGAACAAGAGTGATTGAGAGTTTAAGTAAAGAATGAAGCATTTTATCATAGCTTTGGAAAGAGTTCCTAACACTACCTGCATGCATAATTGGTAATTACACTTTTCCTGGTGCCCCCTCTCCCCTCCCGCTGCCATTCTACTGCTAGAATACAGATTACAGTCAGACGCCCTATAAAAATGCCAGCCACTATCACGCCAGCACCCTTATGATAAGCAAAGCTAAGTACTTTGGGAAAGGGGAAAGGCACCTGGTTATCCTACAGACATTGGTTTTCTTCTATTTAAAGGGCCAAGGAATGCTAACTCCAATGTAACCATCAGCACAGGTTTTTAATTGTTCAGATAATTTACCTCAGAGTACAAAGTATGACCTTTGGGATGAGCTGGATTTCATCATAACAAGCTACTTTGTGTTTCAGAAAACTTTAGACGCTGACCTTGTGCACCTTATTTCAACATGTGGCCAAGGTGTCTAGTACAGTCATCTTAATACATGGTAAAAAAATTTTAAACCACATTATGAAATGTACTTCTCGTGTGTGTCCATAATTCTGTGGTGGTATGAATGTGTTTCCATGTGTATATCAATACACAGGTACCAGTGTGTATGTGCAAATGAGAAATACTGAAAATGAGTGAAGCTAGGAAGAGCAGTAGCTCAAAACTTTCAGCCAAAGGAAGCCAAAGGAAGCATCTCTTAGGTTTAATTGCCTCAGTGGGGAAATATACAGGATAATTTCCCAGGCTAGGAGAAGAGATCCTTTTTTTTGTAAGATTTTATTTATTTACTTTTAGAGAAGAAGGAAGGGAGAGAGAAAGAGAGGGAGAGAAACAATTGCTTCACACACACTCCCAACTGAGGACCTGGTCTGAAACCTAGGCATGTGCCCTAACTGGGAATTGAGCTGATGACCTTTTGGTTTGTAGACTGGTACTCAGTCCATTGAGCCATACCAGCCAGGGCAGAAGATTTTTCATCTAATTTACTTTTAGAGAGTGAGGTAAATAAAGATAATGCTGAGTGGCAGGTAACTGGTAGAGTTATATAAAAGACCAGGTAGGACTGGATCTAGGTTTTTGTGACACCTGATGCATATTCAACCTGGGAGGGTCCTCTTTAGGGGAATATATATATATATATATATATATATATATATATAGTGACAAATATGAAGTTTGGCCAAAGACTTTGGGAGGGGGCTATCAAACAAGGGGTACTGAAACTTCAGCCTCATTATTTTCATTATAAATCTTCTTCTACAGCCTGAAAACCTAGAAATCGCATGAGAAAATGTGACAATAGAACTGTCTTTTATGACTAGAGATAATCAACAACGAGGTAAGAATTGAATGTTATTTTTGTAGAATATGAAATAGTTCTGAATTGGAATGCATGATTTCTAGGATTGATATAACTTATACTGTATTTCATATCATCACTTTATCATCTCAAGATGCTGAACAGTCCAAAATAATTAGGCTAGGGTAACAGACTCTCAAATGTTAGTGGCTTGACCTAATTAGCTCATTTCTTACTGATACTATGGTCCACGGGCACTGCCAGAGATGCCACTATTGTAGTTTCAGCATCTGTTACACGTGACCTCTAAGGCTGCTATGGCAAAGTAAGAGAACATGGTGGGAAGAAGGTAGTCCCGATCCAACCCTAAATGCCTGTCCCCCCAAAATGATACACACCACATCTGCTTATAGCCTTTTGTCCAGAGCTTTTCAGATAGGCTTGCCTAACACAGGGGCTTTAGGAAATGCAGGAGAATAGATCAAATGTTTTTTCCATACACATATAATTATACTCCCCTATAGTAGAGGGAATATTTGAGCATTCTTTAACCAATCATCACAAGGATACTTCATTTCTAATCTTTACGTATATAGATCTTGGAAACTCAAAATCTATGCCATTTATGTTTAATAATTAGAATAGTGACTGATGTATAGTGAGCCCTTAAAAATGTGTGTTGAATAAGTGAGTGCATTAAGGAATAAATGAACAAATATTGGCCATTCACCATGACTTTAACTCCTGTAAGAGGAAAAAAAAGGAAGCTACAGTATATTTATCCAGCAAGAAATCTCTAACACAATATCTTATGTCTGTTGTTTTAATTCTGTATTTTTTCAGACCTGTTCTGGTTGCTACATTTTCTAATGAAAATATTTGCACTACAAAAATCTTATACATTGTCAAGTGCATCAAGCTTAACAAAAAAATTTGAACACAGGATTTTCCCTAGGGTTGACATATTTTTAAAATTTAATTTACTTTTATTTATTTATTTTTAAAGATTTTATTTATTATTTTTAAAGAGAGGGGAAGGGAGAGAGACATCAATGTATGGTTGCCTTTCACCTGCTTCCAGCTAAGGACCTGGCTGGAGACCTGGCTTGCAACCTGGTTGTATGCCCTGGCTGGGAATCGAACCAGTGATCTTTTATTTATTTATTTTTTAATTTAATTTATTTGTTTTTAGAGAGAGGATAGGGAGCGAGAAAGAGAGGGAGAGAAACATCAGTGTGTAGTTGCTCTTGCATGCCCCTGACTGGGGACCTGGCCCACAGCCCAGGCATGTACACTGATTGGGAATTGAACTGGCGACTCTTTGGTTCACAGGCCAGTGCTCAATCCACTGAGCCACATCAGCCAGGGTGGATTGATAGATTTTTAAACAAGAAATTTAGCGTTAGAAGTTAAATGTAAAGAAAAGTAAAGTTATGTCCAAGGAGAATTTGTCAACTACAGATCTACATGGCATTTGCCTCAGAAGCAGCTGATAAGGAACACAGGGAAAGTAGGAGTTTTATTTAGTGAGGGGAATTATCTATCTAATTCCAGTAAATAAGTTTCCATAATTTTTTTATTAATGATATTTGTTTTGGATGACATAAAGATTTAAGCACTTATGATCGATTGTTAATTAAACACATTTTTTTTCATTCTATATTTTTCATTTATAATATTACCAATATGAGTTTTTTGTCATGAAATTTCATGTTACCACCATTTAAAATAAATTTATTTGTAACAGAATATATTTTGTATCATGAGTTTTATAACATAGTTTATTGCATCACAGTACTAATTGAGGAACATTTTATTTTACCTCCCACTGGCCGAGGTCTGGACACTATCCTAAAATATTGTGGGGGGTTCCCCCTCTTCAGTTCAGTACTGTTTTCTAAAGAATTGCAAGATCAGAGTTCACCTAATTTTGCCTTTCCCTTTCTCCTATAATTAACTGGCAATATCCCTGTTCTGACATACTGACTTTTCTTTGAAAAGACAAGCTTACACCCTTATTTCATGGTATCTGAGTCCATCACTACTAAAGAGCCTAGGGGAACCATTTCCACTAATGGCCTCTGCCCTCCCCAGTGTCATTAATTTCACCCTTGTGGTCTGAAAGAGTTAATGTCCTCTGCTACTAGGGTGTAATATAGGCACTGGGGAGAAGGTGACACTGTGTGTTTTCCAAAATGGACATCTTTACAAATCATTAACAATTTTATCTCCTATAGCTTTTCCTTAACTGTTTTGCTTTTGCTTTTTCCTCTCAGAAACTTTAAACTTATACAATATGCAATCATCACTCTGGAAAGGGCATTTCAACAGATTTGATTTTCTTATGTATTCTTGCCTTTCGAAGAACTTGATGAGTTGCTTCATTAATCTCTTGGTCTCCCTGCCTCTCCCATCTGGCATCACCAGCAGATGGAAGCAGAATTGCTCAGATATAAAGGAACAGACTTCAACTACAAATATAACACAAAGATAGCAACCAAAGATACTATGTGATTATCGGACAGTAAAAATTACATAAATGCCACCTATTATTTAATGAAACTGCTATTAAATTTGGGCTTTCATGTTTCATTATTGTGATATATAAATAGTATACATAACTTTACATAAACTGTGACCTGGTGGTTGTGGTATATAATTAGGTACATAAACTATAACCTAGTGATTGTGGTTCATACATTTATTTATAAAATGCTTGTTGCATACATGTTATATGAAAGTAGCTGTGAATAAAATGAGTATCAAAGAAGGCGCTCTTTGTTTTCAAATATATACACATATATATGTGTGTGTGTGTGTGTGTGTGTGTATGGATGTGTATATATATATATATACTCATAACTATGTAGTATATATATACTATGTATATGTATATATGCACATATAGGTATGCATATATATACATATCTGTGTATATACACACATATATAGTATGTATATGTATATATGCATTCTAGTTGTATGTATTCTAGGATAATAGGTATTTAGGAAGCACATAAAAATACTTATGGTAGAAGGTTTTCTAAAATATACTATGGTGCTTGCCTTCTAACCTTCATGTTTGAAATCTTCATAAAGTCTTCTCAGACAAACTTTAATCAACTTTACTCAGTATGTGTTACAGTAAAGGCATAACAATGACTCAATCAATTTTTCAAACAAACCTTGACTGAGCTCCTAATATATACCCAATACATTGTGATTGGCCTGTGGTGAAAGCAAAAAATGATAAGACAGTGCCCCTGCTTTGCTCAAAGAATTTTTAGAAATACTTAGATTAAATACTTATGCACGCAAAAAAGGTAAATGACACTAAAGGAGAGCATGGGATACCTCACAATCTATTCATGCAGAAATTGACACTGGGTATCCCCGTTTGATACTTTGGCATGCACAAAATTAAATGTACCCTCATCTCCTCCTGCATCCCACCAGGGTTGTTCTTTCCCAGGGCCCCCACAGCCAAGACAAACACCAAGGCATCAACTGGATGTCATGTGTTTCCCTCTTTTTCTTCATTAAAAAACCTATGGAGCCTTTCCATTTAAAATTTTAGAAATCTATTTCTTAAACCAATTTACATTTTGCTGTCACTAGTGTAGACCCTCCTCATTTATCTCCTGGGTACAGTGCAATGCTTCACTTCTCTCCCTTCAGTTTTTCTGTTTAAATATCTCAGATACGTTGATCTTTCTTTAAAAAATTTTTTGAACAAAAAACAAGACCCTCTTATAAAAAAATAATAAACCCTCAATGCCTCCCTATTGCATTCAGATTGAAATCTAAACAACTCAGTATGACACAGGAAGCCTTTTAAGATGTACATGTAGTTCCTCCTGTATCCAGCCTCATGTCCCCTGACTTTTACTATACTACACTGTGTTCCAGAAGTGACGTCTCTGAAGATGACGTCTTGTGCTTGGGGTGCTCATCCCTACCATCTACTTGTTTTGATTTACCCATATTCCTAATCAATAGACTGCCTACATGTACCTTTCTGGGAAGATTTTCTTTCTCATTCCACCCTTCCTACTCCCAAGCTGAGTCCAGTGTTCCTCCCATATGTGCATTTGGCCCTTCAGATAGTTGTCACTATTTTCTTACCATTGATGGTAAGGTTCCTGAAGTTAGAGACCTTTTCTCTCATCATCATCAATATCCCAAAGGATGTCTGATTGATAATGGGCACCGGGTAAACATTTGTTAAATTAAGTCAGTAAATATACTGTAGATGCTCAGCAGAGAGCAATTACCTGAGGTATAAAGACTTGCCGGCAATAAAATCAGGTGAGATGCAAAAGACCCAGCAGAGGATGTCTGTCAGGTGTGCAAGCTATTCAATTAATTCTAGTTCCCGTTCCCTTGAATTGTCTTTTTTAATGGATTGCAATTGGGTGAATGAAGAGGAGAAATAGGAACTTTATAAGTTGGGGAGTGTGAGTGTATCAGTCTTGGATTCAAAATGTATTTGGGGAGTAAAGGGAAGTTAGGGTTTAAATAATGAGGGATTGAAGGGAAGAGGCATGAAGGCGCAGCTGGGGCATTGGACAACTAACCGTCACTGATTGCTGCCATCAGAGGCGTAGGCAGAGAGGCTGGTGCTCGTGCAGAATTTGGGGAGCTGCAGTACTGGCGGAAGTGGTGGTGGTGCCCACTTAACACATGGTTCAGTGCAGGGAGAGGTGCAAAGGAAAGGGGGAGGGATGATAATAATCAGCTGAGGTCAGAGGCTAGCTATAGGCAATATAGCAGGGCGGGGCGAGGGCATGGTTCAGAAAATTAGATTGGCCAGGTGAAGAAGCCTGAGAAGCTGTGTGGGGAAAGGGGAAAAGTTTGGACTTTGGAGTGAGAATAATTTTTTTCAATCCCAGCTCTGCCATTAGTAGCAACATGGCCTGACTAAATACTTAATTTCTCTAAGCCTTACATCATATGTAAAATGTGGATACATACTGTAGACAGAGTTGTTGCGAGGATTAAATGAAATAATGTATGTAAAGCAATAGGTGCACATTTAGGCATTCTGTATAATGTAACTACCATGTTATTAGAGATTCTTGGGTCTTTGACGGTCCTTTTGATACCTGTTGTTCGTATTATCATTAGTAACAAAATCGCAATGAACAATAAATATTTCTAATGTATTGTCTAGTATATCTTATGTTTCCAAAGGTGTGTTATATGAATTTTATTCAATTTCACCTTCATTGAGAACAGAAGCAAAGTATCCATTTCCTTATATCTTTCCACAAAACCTAATGCAATCTGATACTGTAGGCACAGTTGATAATTGATGAATGTTGTTAACAGCCTTAATTATATCAGTTTCTGTTTCAAAACACCTGTTAAGTTTACCCCAAACTGGAAATGATCAAAGGAGGGATGGGGAGAAGAGCATTTCTGGATTTGAAATGACTTGACTAACTGTAAAAAAAAAAGTAACTTAAAACAGGTAAACAATATGAAGTAAATTGGGCCAAGGGTGAAAGGCAGCACTTGAATAGGCATAAAAAGAACTTGTATTGTTTACTTTTAAGCTTAGTTAAATGGCTAAGATAGAAATGATCACAAGAACTTATTATTATTTTTTTTTTTTGGATGGCCTTGTCCTACTTGAAAATCTAAGAGTATCTATAGAAATGTTCATTTTCAAAAGGTCACAGTAGTACATTTTTCATACAGTTAAAAAAGTCAACAATGTTATTGTTCAAAGTAAATCTGCAAGGCTTAGATAATGATCTATTTTTCTGATCAATTGTTTTCTCTCCATTGTGTTGAAAACTAGATCATTCTGAGGGGAATTATTTGTCTTGAGCATTTGGCTTAATTGACCTCTTCTGTGGAGAGGCTTCTGCCCCAAATTCCATGAGTTTTCTAAATGAAAATGTGTAGGCATATTTAAAATGGAAACCGAGAACCCAGTGATATATAGCTTTAAATGTTTCTCAATTTTAATAGTGTGAAAAAAAAAACCATTTTCTGTGCATGAAGAATTGATTTGTTTGAACATTGTGCAAAAATAGAGAAAGGAAAAGCTGGGTCTCTGGAGCTATCAATAGGAGAGCAATGAAAAATCAGAAAAAGTCAATACTACAATCTACCACATCATTCATATATTATCTTTTCCTTCACTAAGTGAGTAAATATGGGCCTATAGCAATAATTCTGCTTTGTTCATTTCTGGTATCTTGACTTGAAATCAACTTACTTTAACCCCAGCATATCATCATTGAATCTGTAAACTAGTAGCTCTTACTGATTTCATTTACCTATTTCGATGATAGGACCATTTATATTGGAGGCAAGAAAATAAAGAAGGCATGGAATTACTTTCTAGGAAAGCAGCAAAGAAGAGATACAATGTGAGAATATCTAATAAATAACTACTGAATCAAATGAATGGAAAATAAACCTCTTAATCTGATTTTTAATATTTATCCACATTAACAGTACTTTTTAAATTAAAATAAAACAACAGGTAGCTTTTATGGGACCAGCTATGCCCCGCAGGTAATAGAAACCCAGTACAGCAGGTGGTTCTCTGTGGCTGTAAGGAACGTGATGTCAGAGCCACGACAGACCTCTTTCTGGGAGATGTAAGTGAGGCCATGTATATTAAATTCTTGACCTGAATCTGCCACAGAGAAAGCACCTAATAAATGGGAATCATTATTGTCACGATAAGAGTGGTGATCATCATCATCTGCCTAGGAGGGTACACAGATTTCCTCTTAAAAGAAAGAAGCATGCCTTTGATTCCTTTTTCTTCTCTGATGGCTATGGCTAGAACTTCCAAAACGATGTTGAACAAAAGTGGAGAGAGTGAACAGCCTTGTCTTGTTCCTGATCTTAGGGGGAAAGCTTTTAGTTTTTTTGCCCATTGAGTATGATGTTGGCTTCAGGTTTCTCATATATGGCCTTTATTATGTTGAAATATGCTCCCTCTATTCCTATTTTGCTGAGTTTTTTTAATCATAAATGGTTTCTGTACTTCATCAAATGCTTTTTCAGCATCTATTGGTATGATCATATGGTTTTTGTCTATCATTTTGTTGATGTGGTGTATTACATTTATTGATTTGCGAATGTTGCACCATCCTTGCATCCCTGGAATGAAACCCACTTGATCATGGTGTATGATCTTTTTAATGTATTGCTGGATCCAGTGAAAGACAAATACCATAGGATCTCACCCATTTCAGGACAATAATGAAGAAAACAAACAAATAAGCAAAACAGAACCAGATACATGAATACAATGAATAGATCACCATGGGCAGAGGGGAGGGGGAGTAGGGAGGGAGGAGGAGGAGGCAAAGAAGGGGAGCAGTTTAGTCAAGGAACTAGTATGGAAAAACCATGGACATGGACAACAAGTGGGATTCACTTTGTGGGGAGTGGGTGAGTGGGAAAGGGGACAGAGGGGAGTAAAAAGGGGATGGATGTAATAAAACAATAAAATTAAATTAAAAAAAGAAAGAAAGAAGCAAATGATACTACTCACTGACAGTCACCACTACTGCTCTGCATAGATACTCATTACCAGTTGGCCCATTCACTGAAATACTGTCCAAGCAGGTAGTATTGTTGAGTTTATGGAGCTCAGAATTTCTACTGATGTAAGCTAATAAAAAGCCTGGAAGATTTCAGCCATTCTTTTTAAATATAAGCCAGTGTTCTAAGGGCAGTATTACTCTAGCCTATTGAATAAGAAGACATAAAATGGGAGCTATTGAAACCAGTGGAACTTGAACAGCATGCCAGCAAGTTACATCCCTATATTCCTCTAGAAAGACCAGCTTGAGAGGGACCATTGCTTTTATGTCATTATGAAACCTAGTCCTAGAAGATGTGTTGAGAGGATTCTCTCTCAGGCAAGCTCTTTGTTCAGCTTATGCTGTCCTTCCCTGGTGCAGGAAAGCCATTTAGAAGTATGTTTTTTACTTCTAAGTTGTTATTCAAATAACCCAGCTGTTTTTGACCTGTGTGCACACTAGTGTGCTAGAACATGCAATATCTAACTATTTAGTAAGGGGCACTGACATTTTCTCTTGTCACATTAAAAGGGAATGATAATGGCCAATGGAACGATAACCATCCAGTGTGAATGAATCAAAAGTATACATATATTTTTTGTCAGATCAGCAAAAATTATATTTTTGGTGTGCAGCAGAATTTTCATAATTAGTATGTGACTGCTACAAGATAAAAAAGGTTGAAAATCACTGAGGTGCTCTAATTGCCATGTATCTTCAGTTTTCTTTAATCAAGAAAAGCAAGCAATTTCTCCTCTGATATTTAAAAAATGTATCAACACCTCTCTTACATGGAAACACATTCTATTTCCTATTATAGTTATTTATGAATGACAATGATCCTACATTTTATGACCACATGTTATTATCAAAGAGTGTAGTACTGTCCACATACAAAAGTATATAAAAAGTGTGGTACTTTACACACAGCTCAATAAAGGATTGTTAAATTAAATTACCCCCTCATGACCTTTAAATTTTACTTCTTCAGAAGATACTTCCCTCTCAAATTCAATCAGAACCTTGTTTTGTATTTTCATAGCACCCTTTATTTCCTCGTAGACTTTTTACTAATGAATTAATTATAGTCATTTTTATAATATCTATTTCCCTATTGGATTTATGAAGGTAGCAGCTATATTTGTCTTATTAACCACTGTTCCTATACCAAGCATAGTACCTACAGGTCCTCAGTGGATATTTTATAAATGGATGAAAAATGCTTAACCCTCTTTCACAGTTACAGAAACTAAAATTTTATTCCACTGCCCCATAAATAGTATTCATTTATTCTTGTTTTTATCTTGTCATATTTTAGACTTCTGTGTATTTATTACTTATACCCAGCAGGACAAACCTTGACCTGCTTTTTTTCAGTGAAATAAGCTTGTTATTTTTTCTTCCTCTGATTCATAAGGGAGTATTTTGAGAGTCAATCATGCAGTTAACACATTTTCCAGTGTCTTTGTTTTTGTTTCTTTTCATTCACTATTCACCTTTTGGTTATTTCCCTGATTATTAATACTTCAACTTGAAGTAAAGTTGTTTGTGAAATTTGTTAGAAGAGGTTTAGTCAAGGGAGTAATTTGTAGATTTAGTTATCTTTGCTATTTCCTACACTCTGCTACCTTAGATAATCAAAAGTTGAGTATGCATCTGGGAGAATGATTCCAAATAAACCTCATGAGTTTTCCTAATGGCAAACTCAGATTAAATTAAAAAGCTGGAAAATACAACTGTAAGAAATACCTGATTCATTTAATTAGATCAATATTTTCTGGCTGCTATTGTCACATCTCTAAATTGGAAACCAAAACTAAGAAATTTTATTTCTTGAGGGAAAAGTATTTAAGTTTAGTAGGGTATAAAGTGGAGACATAAGGTCATTTTATTCAGAATTGTATCAAAATTGTCTATTTATAGAATAAAATGTGTTATAATATTTATAATATAAAGTAACATGAAATCTGCTCCCTTCCATTGCACCTAAAATAGAACAAAATTTCTTTCTCTGTATTTACTGTGGAGTATCAAAAGGAGAAATGCATCCCTTTAAAAAACAGATGCTCCATGTGGGTGTTTCTTTATCTTTGTTATCTTTCTACGTGATGCAAGAAATATTGGCTCCCTCCCTAAGCAATCGTGTTGTAATTAATCAATAGTGACAGTAAACAAGGGTCCCACTCTTTCTCCAATATTTCACTCCTCTAATAAAGTGATTATCAAAGTAGGTTTAATGGAGTGCTGTCACTAGATTAACTTTGAAACTATGTCAACCCCTGGACTGGCCGTGTTTTTGATAGGTGTCCAGACATACAGGTACAAGGAAGACCTTATCAGCTTGTAACAATGTTGCATTTCCTGAAGCATTCAAAATGAGTAAGCAGGTTGCAATGATACACCAAATTATCATATTTCTACTTCTTTATTTACCAAAAATCTGCTAGGTTTTTGTTTTGTTTTCATTCCTGCAAAGGTGATAAAGTGTTCTGGAGAGCTAAGCAGTTTCATGATTCCAGTTTGGCAACGTAGGGGAAAAACGCCTTTAAAGAAAAGCATTTTTCTCTCCTTTAAAAAATTTTTCACACTTCCTCCAGTGCCTGGAAGATATTTGTGTGTATAGGAATCAAACTTGATTTGCAAAACAAAGGAGCTCTATTGTATGAACAAAAACTTCACTTCTATACTTTTTTTTTTAATATCAGAAAAATACCTGTTGTCTTCCACGCGTTTCTTGTGTGTCAAGCACTTCTGTGTTCCACAGCAAAGCACGAACCATTTCTTACGCTGGGAAGGCTTACCCTCTGTGAGAGACATCTGTTTTAGTTGGACATTTTTGGTTCTCAAGCCTCTCAAGTCTGGCCACCTTGTAATGAAATGCTTTGGGGACATCAGCAATTAACTCTAGCTGGATGAAGTCCAACATGAGTTTATCTTATATAAAATGTTACTTCTTTGTATCTGATAACTTTAGAGCAATATTTCAGTGTATTAAGATTAGTGAAATTTATTTTCTCAAAGTGAGTATGGGGGAAAGCTCTATTAACAGAAAAGTATTGGTAGCAACCAAATACCTTTTTCTGACTAATTTGGTTATTTTATTTATTTACTCAGAAAAACTTGAGTGAATTTGTGAGGAAGCAACTGCTGAATAGACAAGTGAGCAAGATAAGATATGCTGCTGGATCTCAAGTAATTTAAAGAGTAGTTGGGAGGGAGAGGGGTTCACCCGTAATTATATAGGATATAGTAAGATAATAAGTGCTGCAACAAGAGTTAAGTACTGAGAGCTTTGATACCAGAGAAGGACCAGGACCAAGGCAGGTCTGGCTTTGACACAGTCTGGAAACAGGTTCTTGTGGTGTGGCAAGAAAGGAATTTCAGGGATAGTCACAAAGGAGGAATTTAAACAATAGTGGCAGACTTATAGTGCATTTATTATAGCTGGATATAGTGAAACAAAGAAAGGCCTTAAAATAGAAGAGGCAAGATCACGACAATGGGAGGAAGCCTAGGCTGGGCTGCCTAGCCTCAGAACTGAAAGGTGGGGGCAAACAGGTGAGCACCCCTGTTCCCCTGATGGCAAGTCTCATGAGGGACCCAAAGAGTTTAGGAGAAAAGAAAGCAAAGTATGGTCCAAGCAAAGGAAGGGGGTGGTCCAAGGAGGGTGCATAGGGCATACATGGCCCTGAAGAGGCTACTGCACTGCCTCATCCATGATGTGGTGGCTCAGCCTTGTCTCACCATGGAACAAGTTCAGCCTCCAGAGCTGCAGGCCTGCACCCAGCACCCACTGGGGCCCCCACCCTCCAGCACCGTGTCTGTTCCCACCTGGCCCACAAAGGGCTCTGTGCTCTGCTCGAGCCGGCTGCTCCAGAGACTGGGGCCTTTGGTAAGTTTCCTATCTTTCCTTGGGTTTGGGAAGGGGTGAACTTCCTTTCAAACTGTCCAATCGCTTTTCCTTAATCTTCCGGGGTTTCATGCTCTTATCTGATCTTTTCCCCAGACTTGATCACTTTGTCTCCTCCCCTTTATGGTTACTAGTTTTGCTCTTGCTGCAAATGCATCAGCCAAGAAATTAACAGCCACCCCCTTACACACACACACACACACACAAAGCTGCCACTTCCAGCTTAATCAGTTTTAACACCTGATTCCATTTGCTTTGCTCCCTTCCTTCAATAACTACCTACCTACTGTAACACCAGGGAGGTACTTGATGATAGTGAGGGGCACTAGCCTCTTGGGGATTCAGAAAAGTTTCCTGCGAGGATTTAGGGCTCAGCTGAGTTAGCCACATGAACTACAAACAATGTGAAATGGGCCTTCCCAGCAGAAACAAAAGGAAAACCAATGACCTAAAGGAGACAAAAACCAGGGTGAATTCAAACACTTGAATTTCATTCCTTTAAGAGCCTGATAAGTATTATTACAACAATGGACCTTATACTAACTGTAGTTGTGAGCTGAGTCACATAGGGTTTTGAGGAGAGAAGTGACATAATTAAGTGGGTAATTTAGAAAGATCATTCTGCATCCAAGTGAAGAATGGGTTTGATGGAGATAGCACTGGAGGCTATTAAAAAAAAAAAAAAAAAATCCAAACAGAAGAACATGAGACTTGAATGTGGTTAATGGAATGGGGATGAAGAAAATGGACAGTTGAAGAGAAATGACCATTTTACGATCTACCTCTCTGCCATCCTTTGTACTGTGGATTAACTCAAGGTTTTGCTATATCTGTGCCATGATGGAATCTCTAGACTTCCAGATGGTTTAGAATACTTGATGTTAGAAAATGATACTTTGTTAGGATTTATATAGGCAATTGCTGGAACGACTAGTACATGAGAATGGATTGGAGGTTATTTGCAGATAAGAATGTTGTCATCTTAGCACAAAAGGTGGCACAAAAGAAATCTTAGGGAGCAAGACTTGGTATTTCACAATTAAAATGAAAGTTTGACTGGCACCAAAAGCAAAGACAGCAAAATCAAAAATAAGCAAGTGGGACTAAATCAAACTAACATGCTTCTGCACAGAGAAGGAAATCAACAAAATGAAAGGAAACCTGCCAAATGGAAGGAAATATTTGCAAATCATATATCTGATAATGGGTTAATATCCAAAATATATAAAGAACTCGTACAACTCCATAGCAAACAAAACAAACAATCTAATTTTTAAAAGGGCAGAGGATCTGAATAGACGTTTCTCCAAAGAAGACTAAGGTGACCAACAGGTACATGATAAGGTGCTTAACATCATTCATCACCAGAGAAAAACAAACCAAAGCCACCATGAGCTATCACCTGACACCTATTAGAATGGCTATCATCAATAAGAAAAAAATAACAGGTGTTGGGAAGGATGTGGAGAAAAGGTAATCCATACGCACTGTTGATAGGACTGTATATTAGTGCAGCCATTATTTGAAACAGTGTAAGGGCTCTGGGGGTGTGACTCAGTCTGTTGGGCACTGTCCCACAAACCAATTCCTGGTCATGTAGATGCCTAGGTTGTGGGCTCAGTACTGGTCAGGGCAAGTACCATAGGCAACCGATTGATGTTTCTCTCTTGCATCGATGTTTCTCTCCCTCCCTTCCCTCCCTTCTTCCTAAATATAAATAAAATAATTAATTAATTTAATTTAATAAAGCAGCATGAGGTTCTTCAAAATATTAAAAGTAGAACTACCATAAGATCCAGCAGTTTTACCTCTGGGTATTTATCCAAATCAAATGAAACTACTAACTTGAAAAGATGTATACACCCTCATAGTCATTCAATAGCTATGAAAGCAACTTAAGTATCAATTGATAAATGAGTAAAGAAGGTATGTATATATGCCACCCTTATATCATATATATTAAATATACACACATATATAATCTATTAAATATATTGTACCTACACACACAGCACACATATGTACACAATGGGATGAATGTTTTATAGCTATAAAAAAGAAGGGAATATTGCCATTTATGACAACATGGGGTATCAAAAGATATAAACTTCCATCTATAAAAGAAAAAGTTATGAGGATATAATGTACATCATGGTAACTACAGTTAATACTGTATTCATATTTGAAAGTTGTTATAAGAGTAGACCTTAAAAGTTCTCATTACAAGAAAAAATTATAGCAGTGTGGTAATGGATGTTAACTACACTTATTGCAGTGATCATTGTTAAGTATATGCAAATATCAAATCTTTGTTGTATACCTGAAAACTAATATAATGTATGTCAATTACATCCCAATAAAAATATAAAAGTTGAAGAGCACTGTAGTATTAGAATTAAGATGAAGGATGTTAGAGACGAGTGTTATGGGTTGAATTTTGGGGTACCCCCCAAAAAAGATGTCAAAGTCCTAACTGCCAGTACCTATGAATGAGAGTAGAGGATCAAGCGGAACTGAGATCCTTGGGGTAAGGCCTGATCTGCTGTGGTTGTGATATAGCAAGCCTGAGCAGAGTAGGAATGTAAACCAGGCACAGAAGGTCACCAGGTGCACAGGCAAAACTTGGCTGGGGCCTCACCCCCAGGGTGGTCTTCCTTCTCTAGCCTATTTTTGGTCATGGGGTTCAAACCCTCCCCTAACCTTTCCTCCCCTGGTTGTCACTAGTCATGACGTAGACCCCTTTAGAGGAGGAGCAATGGGCCTGAGAAACCCCACACACAACTCCCATGCAGCATTAAGCCCTCGAGACAATGAATTTCTGACTCAAGTCAAATAACCTTAGGAACAAAGCCTTCTGACTGTTGACCACTGGGACAGAGTTTTGGTTAAACTAGAGATAAAACATCTGGGTCTCAGTTGTGTTTCAGCTCCAGGCCCGAAAAGCAGCAAAATCAGACATAGCAACCTATGGCTGGTGTCAGGACCAGCTGCATAGACTAATGACCCCTATCTGAGTATCTACCAGTCAGTAGAGACTATGAATCTGAAAGGGCACACCTGGAAAGCTAATGAACATTCTATTGAGATTTTCCCCTGGGACCTCCCCTAGGTTCCCTGCCTTTGGAAAACAGGTAAAACCCCTGTAGATGAAGGGTCCAATGCTCTCTTGCATACCCACACTGCTTCCACCCCTCCTTTCCCCAGGTGAGTTCTCTTTGCCCTTCTTTCTCCTAAGCTCCAAGGGCCCTTCTTCTGTCTTTGTAACTTGTTTCTTAAGTCCATGCAGCCCAGCTGACTCACTTCTTCCACCTCTGTGACTTCCAAATACACTTTTATTTGAGTCTTGGCTCTGAATTCTTTCTGGGCCAGCACTCAAGGACCAAGGTCTAACATCTGGTGCCATTTCTCCAATAACATCTGGCATCTTATAAAAAGGGAAATAGAGATGATGCAGATAGGGGATACTGTGTGACTATGAAAGTCATTCTGCCATGGGACAAGAAACTACCAGAAACTAGGAGAAAGACCTGGAACAGATCATTCCCTACTAGTGGTAGAAGGAGGATAGCCCTAGTGATACCTTAATTTTGGATTTCTGGACTCCATAATTATGAGGGGGAAAAAAACAATTTAAACCACCTCATATATGTTACTTTGTTATAGTAGCCTGTACATAGACAATATCACTATAAAAAAGGAAGATTCCCACTGGACACAGAAGGGAATTCACTAAATGCCGAAGCCATTCAGGAGAGGAAGGCCATGCTAGTCTTCCACGGGCAACTCTTTCCCAGTTACTGGACGAATATCAGTTAGAATTACGCAAGTTTTGCCCTTTTGCAGCTGACTTTGTTCCTTCAGAATTAGTTTAGAAGATTTATCCATTTTATCAATGTAATATTAACTTGTCCTTTCTTATTGCTGTGAAATACGCATTTTGTTTCTATGGATATTGGGTCATTTCCCCGTTTTTGCTATGATCAGTAAAAGCTGCTGTCAACAGTCTTGCACATGTCTTGTGTTAAGCATTTCCATTGAATATATACCCAGGAGCAAAATGTTTTTGCATTGCCAGACATTTTCTTAGAGAAACTGAACCAATTTGTACCCCCACCAGCGATCTAAGAGAGTTTTGTGGCCGAATTGGAATCTAAAGAAAGAGTAGCAATATTAGTATGTGTGTGCTGAAGGGGAGTTAACCAAGGAGAAGTCTGGCCCTTGTCCTGGCTCCTACAAGGCAGCTCCAAGCCCTTGGAACTGCCCAAGTAATTGAAGTGTCTTTGGTGGGCGGGAAAGGCCGACCATGTGACTGAAGGCTGAGACTGAGCTGCAAAATATCAGTCTGACCCCTGGGAAGGAAAGGAGAAAGGGCTGCAGATTGCGTCCTGTGGGCAGTGGTTCAGTCAATCTTGCTTACAGGTTTAAACACCAGTAAAAATTCTGAGGACAGCAGGTCACAGAGCTCCCCTGATTGACAATACTGAGTATTGTCACAGTTCCATGCTGAGAGGTAGACAGACAGAAGCTTCGAGTTTGGAGCCCTTCTAGATTTCACCCTATGCATCTCTCTTCATTTGTACCATATTGCTATAATAAAACTGTAATTTTAAGTATAGCACATTCAATGAGTCCTGAGAGTAGATTGCACTATGTAACCTGAGGGTAGTATGGGAAGGCTCGTATTTATAGCCAGCTGGTTGGAGGGTGGCCTTAGGACCCCTGAATTTGTGGCCAGTGTCTACAGTGAAGTTTTGTGAAAGGCTAAGCCCGGAACTTGTGAAGTGTGGCTTACTTTGGGTAGTATTGAATCATACAGAATTGAAGATGTAAAACATTATGAGGAATGTAGTGATTCACAATATTACTTTAAAATAATATATTTATCACAAAATATAGCCTAGTTGCAGATATAAATGCACTTATATTAATTGATGTCGGTCAGGCAGAAAAAGAAAGCAGTAATGACATAGAAACTGTGGACAACATAATTAACAATTTTATCTATCATTCTGGCACCAAATGACTAGAAAATGCACATTTTCAAGCATGCATGAAACATTAAGAAATTGACTGTGTGCTAAATTATGAAGCAGTTCTCAATAAATTGCAAAGAAAATGGTGTGATGCATAACGTCAGGAAAACAGAGGCTATGTATGGCCTTTATTCTGTAGAATGTTCACTTTTATCCGTGTTCATTTTTCAAGGGAGAGACATCTGGTACACTAAATGAAACTGCTTGAGGCAATGACACCCCCTTTTAATACATGTAATTACAGGATCTGTGGAAAGCTAGGGAGCTATTAACGTTGGACTCCTGTGGCCTGTCAACTTGATATTCGAGATTCATCATTAGTGTGTGTGTGTGTGTGTGTGTGTGTGTGTGAGGGTGGGCATGTGCATGTGATACCCTGTCTGAACTGACCTTTCTCTCTACTTCAGCTCATCAGTTTGTCCCTCTCCCTTGACTGTCTAGCCCTTGATCTTCTTGGGAGGTTGCTGGCAGAACTGGCTCAGTAATTAATCTTATGGAAAGTCTCATCAGTGATGCTGAACAGAATAATGAATCTCAATATGCTCAAATGTATAATATTAACATATAGCTGGAGGGTATTGTTCTTTAATTGTCTTTCTTTAACAGAGGTATAATTTGTTGCAAGATTGCTTCAAATGATCTTACAGTGATTCAAAAATGTTTAATTGCAAGATGAAATCCATTTGAAAATTAAAAAGTGAAAAATGATTCTGGGGCCAGGACTAAAATCTTGAGAGCCTCCCATTAAAAACAGAAGTCTTCTGACTAGCACTTTGTTTTTTAACCTCTACAGTGCTATACAATACTTTGAACCAGTGTTTCTCAAACTTGACTGTGCATACATATCTCCTAATGATCTTATTAAGATGCAGATTCTGTTTAAGCTTCTGTATTTCTAACAAGTTCCCAGATGATGCAGGCTGTACTGTTCCACCCACCAGCATTTTTTGCATCAGAGCTCTTTATTATACTGAACTGTGCTGTTCTTGTCTACATATGCAATCATTAACACTTGTTCAGATAGTTAACCCAGAATTATTTAAAAAATATTTTAGCAACTTAAAAAATATTTTTGAGAAAAGTGGAAACAAAGGAGCATTTAAACACGGTGGGTCATAAATCATGGATCTAGGATGTAAACTTTTTTTAAGATTTGTTATATATTTGAGAAGACTATCTTTTCAACAAATATGCTCATATATGTATGTAGAAGGCAGTGCCCTTTGTTTTAACTTGATTTTGCCCTACTTACCAGTAGATGGCAGTGCATATTCAATGTTATTGAAAGAGAGTTTGTGTTATAAGGAGTAGCCTGTAACATTTAAGTAGTCTTCCTATAAGTGCTCCCCAAAGCCCAAAGACGGAGTCCAGGACTTTTATTTGAAAAATTGTCTTTATTTGATATCAGTTCAAAATATTTGCTTTTATTCAACCTGAATGATAATAAATATTTTCATGTGAGGGCATAAGAAAACCACACCTTGTGAGGTAAGATAGGAGCCTAGTAAATATTTAGTTCACATCTGTGTGCTAATTTGGGTATGTAAGGAGGAGAATATTTCTTTTTAAAAGTAGGTACAAAAATTTTTTTTAAAAACCACAAATCTGGAAGTTGGTAGGAAGAGACATTTTTGAAAAGGATCACTGCAAGGGGAAAGGGTTTATTATTAAAGATAAGGAAGACTATCGCAATGAACCATGAGATCTACAAGTACTCAAACATTAGACAAAGAGGGACATTCATTTACAGGGAGAAGTAAACAAGGTTAAAAAGAACAGAATGTGGGGGAGGGGTGAAATTGGGATTGGAGAATAAGTAGATCAGATGGTAACTCTAGGTTGCCTGTTCTCAGGAAGGACTGGGAAGGATTCATGCTGCCTCAGGGTTAGGGTGGGTCAAAATTCAAAAGCCTGGGGGAAGGAGAGAGGCTGACCAGAACTTTGATCAATAAGCATTCTGTCCTGATTGATCCATGCTCTGATTGACAAGCAGTTTAGCGAATCATTAATAAGACACAGGAGAAACTGGAGGGTTTTTGTATGGCCTTGGCCTTAAGTAAACAAGCAGAGCATCCCTGGTCTTAACTCACCTGGGGAAGGTTGCCTGGCTTAGGTGAGCCACTGGCTGGAACACAGAAGAGGTGTTTGTTTCTGAACATTGCTGTTTTCCAGAATCACTGGTTCCTGGTCAAGTTCAACATTGTCAAGAGTAAAAATTCCTGATGAGAGATTAAAAAAAAACAAAACAAAACAGAAAGAGGATTCATTTTGGTAGCCATCTATTCTACAGATATTTACTGGAAATTCAAACAATATGGGATCCTTAAAGAACCACATGCTTTAATTAAAAATGCTCCCCAGGATCTTGCTGCATATCCAGTGCTAGACAGTCTATAATTATCCATGTAATTTGGAAAAAAAGTGGTTTGAATGTTTTCTTACATTATCTAGGTTAATAAGTCAAAGCAGATGCTTAATAAACATTTGTTAGATAAAAGCATGATATCATTACATATTTTATATATTTGGTCTGGACTAGATAAGACTTTGCCTAAGAGTTAATTTTCCCAAAATGTTTCATTGTTGCTTATGGATGATTCTCGGGTGTTTATTATAAAGTATAAATGTTGTTAAATTGACACAGTCTAATTATTCTCTTTCCAGAGGTATTATGATGACTTAAACCTTGAAAGCCCAAGGTTTATGGTCACAAACTGAAAAAGATAAAGACATATTTCAAGCTCTGTCCCTAAGGTCAGGATAGCGAAAAGAATCTTTCTTTCCCTCTACTTAGGAAGGGGCAGTGGTGTCCAGTGGAGAATAGGGAATCATCACTTATATCTAAATACATACTACTATACATAAAAATAATACCCTCAACAACTTTTCAGGATCACTGGGTTCCGATAATTTTATAACAAAATTATTACAGATTTAAGACCCAAGTTCACGTAACTGTGGAAACAGAAAGAGAGCAGAGAGGGTTTTGAGTAGATTTATTTAGTTAAAATTTGTTATAGAATAATTGCCCTGTTTCAGGAGTAGGGCCATGTACTGGAATGTGTGAGGCTAAAAAATGTGGTCCCTGTCCATGACTATTTACCACCCAAAGCAACCAAGTGATATAAATAAAGATCATGACACATTGTCTGAGTACAGGAGGAACAACAGGGAAGAGTGATTAATTCTTCAAAGGAGGAAGCTGGCTGTCGAGAAAGACAGTGTGGCAGAGATGAATAGATGTTCTCCGAAAATGTGAATCCCTGCATCCCAGGTATGAAGTTGGTGCTGGGAGCGGGGTGTGCAGCTGGGACTGCATATTCCGGCCCCCCAGCATCCAGATGAAGCCCTGTGTTCCCGTCAGTGAGAACTCTTCTCAGTAGCTGGTGAACAGATGAGATGGTGCCACTTCAGGACCTGGATTTTTTACTTTTCTTCCTGCTTTTTTCTGACTAGAAGCAGAGAACTTTGAGGCCCCAGAGGCTGATGCATTCACTAGATGGAAGAAACCTGTTCTTCAGTCACAGTGTGGAAGAAAGATGCCTACCAGATAAGAATATTTTTATGTGGGTAAAAATAAAACTATATTATTTTAAGCCATTGAAATTTAGGGGAATAGATGCTGTGGCAGTTACTATTATCTTAATTACTAGAGTAGTTAGTCCTAAGTTATGATGAGTTTACTTACATGGGTCAAAAAACTTGAAATTGCAAGGAACTTTAGACATCTGCTTCATTTTATAATTTATAGAGCACAGTATAGGCCTACAGAAGACCCAGAGACAATTAGCTAATTAAAATTTTGGGCTTTCCTACTCCAATGTCCTTCTTTAATTTTTTAATGCCATGACTTCTTTATTTAACATTTATGAAAATCACCCAATTAAACATTTTTAAAAATTTTTTTTAAAGATTTTATTTCATTATTTCTAGAAAGAGGGGAAGGGAGAGAGGCAGAGAGGAAGAGAGACATCAATGTATGGTTGCGTTTCACCTGCCTCCAGCCACAGACCTGACTGGAGACCTGGTTTGCAACCTGGTTATGTGCCCTGGCTGGGGAATCGAACCTGCGACCTTTGGGTTCGCAGGCCGGCACTTTAACCGCTGTGCTACCTGCCAGGTCAATTAAACATTTTAAATTGACTTTAAGCCTATTTATAGTAAATGATCCGAGAACAAGTTGTTTGGATTTTTCTATAATCAATCACCCTTTCTGTGGTTGGGAACAGCTATTTTCATCTAAATATCTTGGATTGAAACCAAGATATATAATTCCATTTAAAAATTTTACATTTATTTTATCTTAATGAATCATCTCATAACATATCCCACATCTATTATATCTTCTCTGAAATGAAGAGATCCTAGTACTGTTTGCTGAAAATCAAAGTTATAATCAACTTAAACACCTGTGGCATATTTATTACACATAAGTCTCTATTATCATCCTGGCCATCTTGCACTTTAATGAAAAATGGCTGCTACCCAGGTCTCTCAGTTCTCCTTCTTTAAGGAAGATGGTAGAATTGTACTTCAGGTTCTCATTATTGGTGAGTGGGGATTATGTTACTAGTTTTATTCAATCAAATGTGAATAGAAAGTTACTTCTAGGCCAGGGGTGTCAAACTCATTTTTACTGGGGGCCACATCAGCCTTGTGGTTGCCTTTAAAGGGCCAAATGTAATTTTAGGATGGTATAAACGTAACTACTCCTTAACAGTTAAGTGAGCTGGGTAGGAACAAGGTGCCAGGAGAAGGTGCCAGGCTGGATTAGGTGGAGGGCTGGATTTTGCCCTCCAGCCTTGTGTTTGCCACCTATGTTCTAGACCATAGCTATTATTGTTCCAGATATTCTTCTTTTGACACAAAGATAAGCCATGTTCAAGACTATGATTGTTCAGTCTTTGTCTTTGAATGGAGATGTCATTTCCCTTCCAACCTATGGTGAACCCACAGCAAGAGCAACAAATAAACCTTTGTTGTTTTTGGCCTTTGGAATTTTTGAGGTCACTACTGCCATATACATGAGACTATCATGGCTGAAATAAAGGCACTTAACAACATTATCAATGTGACCCTAAAAAATTCATTAAATCTTTTGGATTTCAAGCCTATTATTTGGAAATTAACTGTTACTTGGAGACTAAATTAAATAATGATTGAAAATACTAGGTTAGGAGTCAGAAAGGCTGAGTTTTGCTCTTTACTCTGCCACTAACTTATAAAACTTTGGGAATTTATTCCTTTTCTCACTTATTCATAAAACATTTATTAAGCACCTACTGTGACAAAGTACTAGAAGGAGAAAGATGAATAAAACATAGTTCTTGTCCTCACAAGAGCTCACAGGCTTCATGGGACAGACATATAAATAAGTATATAAACATGTTAATAGCTATCAGGAGGTAAGTGCTGGTTACCCAGATTTTTGACTTGGAATAGTGCTGATGCCTTTAACTGAAAAAGAGAAATCAGAGGGAAAACCAGATTTTACCTAATTGGAGCTTTACTTCCTTTTGTTTTTAATAAGGAAGATAAACAGAAAATCTTTAAATTGTCAAGTAGCTCAAATATTTATAATTTGATAAACCTAAAACATTTAGCAAAAGAAAATAAACTACTATGAAAGAAGGTATAATTGGTAGAAATGTTGGTTTCCAAAAATGCAGTATTATAACAAAGGACCCAGTTAGCACTAAATAAAGATGATTATTTGCAGGCCTTTGCTTGACCTTTTACTTTTTAACACAGTCTAGTGTCTTGCCCATTGTTTGTTTCAGAGAGAGAATATACTCTGTTTCTTCTTCACTTATGAACTAGTATGATCTCAGTCTATTATGTCTTATTTTTTTATTTCTTATTGTCTTTCTTCATACTCTCTTTTAAAAAATAATTAAGTACTCATCTATGATCCGGATTTTCTTTCCATCTACTTTTTGTTAACTTTGAATTTCTTCACCTGTTCTTAAGATGTTAGCAATTCTACTAGGCTTAACACCATTGAAAATGCTGTGGTATTATTCTTAAATATACCCTTGAAATAATGTATAGAAATAAATGCTCAATTATGTCTGTAGTAACAATAAAATTAAAAATACTTCAACTTCATTTGCAGTAAGAACCAATGTAAAATATGCAGGAATAACTTTAAAAAGAATTGCATGCGATATTTTACTGAAAGGCAAGAAAGAATGCTTAAGTAAATAAAGCAACAAACCATATTTCTGTATACATCTGAATATTGTTAAAATATTAGTTTGTCTAAATTTATATTATAGATTTAATATAATAAAAATCAACCTCCAATTAGAAGTTTTACCTTGACAAATTATTTTACAATTCTTTCAGAACCATGCTCAGAAATAGATAACAAGACAAAAGAAAAACTGGAACTTGTATGGCAAGGATTAAAAAATATGTAACTGAACAAATGTGAAGTATCTTAGTTTGGGGTCTGGAGAGGCAGAGCCTGTGATGTGTATTCATGTACAAGTACTTTTTAAAGGGAATGCTCTCAGGAGAAACTAACAAGGCCCAGAGAGGAGGAAAGCAAGATAAGGAAGGGAAATAAATAAAGGAAGAATATAGTTCCCATTATGTGTTTTCAGTGGGACAAGATTACCTTGAAGGGAGTGAAAAAACTGGTTGTTGGAGTGTTGTGAAAGATAGTAAAAATGACCACAGTACATAAACAGGCAGGTGGTAGATGATCTGTCATTGGTATGAAGAGCTTCATGGTATTGATTAGGAATCAAACTGCCTATAAAGTCTCTTTAGGGACAATAATCAGGGGGAAAATGACTGGCAGACACTTTTAACAAAGTTTAGTCTTAAATTGGTGCTGCAAAGAGCTCTGAAGTTTAAATTGCACCAAAGTTCATTTTAAGTTTTAAGGCAAGGGAACCACATATCATCAGTCACTGGGTATATGTCATCCCTGGAGGGAAGGGGCATAATTCCAGGCACCTCCTGATGAGGCAACTCAACAATGAAGAGCCAACCTAATGGGGAATTGGCCTATGTAAACCATTAGCAGTAACATTCATAGAAGCTGGGGGTGAACACACAAAATATACCAGTTACAGAAAGCCATAACATTCAACAAACAATTAGAACTAAAGAACAGTCCTCAAAGATGATGGATATAAAATTAACACATACATAGAAATAAGCTTTCCTCTGTTAAGCCAGAAACTAGAAAAAGCAATAGAATGTAAGATGCTGTTTTCAATAAGCCACAGTAATTATAAAGTACCTGAAAATAAATCTAATCAGTTTGTGAAAAATCCTTAAACTCTCTTAAAGGATATAAAAGAAGACCTAAATAAAAGATATCCATGAGTGGCAGTAGACCTCAATTACTCCCCCAAAAATAAATATATTCAATGTAATTTCAATAAAATGTTGAGGTTTTCAGAAAATAAAAATAGAGTTTTAAATTATATATGTATATATATAAATTAATTTATATATATGTGTATATGTTTATATGTGTGTGTGTATACATATACATATATATATACATATATACATGTATATATATGTATATGTATATACATATATACATATACATATATATATACATGTATATATACATATACATATATATATATATATGTACACACACACACACATATAAACATATGAACATGTATTCAATGAGTTTCCAAGTGTCAGTTGCAGCACTATTTGGAAGAGTAAAAAATTAAGAAATATCTAAGTGCCCATCAATAAGAACTTAAAGATAAATGAGGACACAGCCACATAAATCTATATTACTGCTATGGTGAGATGTCTAATACAGGAATAAATGGTTATACAGTTTAATACCTGAGAGAATTATTTTTGTGGAGCGGGGATTATACTGTTAGTCATATTGTTAATTGGTTTAAAAGTGCTTTCAAGTGTCAAGGTGAAACCTAGTATGAAACTGTTCAGCACTGTACAAGGCAATTTCCCAGCCAACGTCTGCATTCCCTATTAACTTAGGGTATTAGACTCTTCAATTTTCCTTAGATTGTGCCCTGTGCACTTACATGTTTTTTGAGGATTAATTTTTAATATAAATAATGACCGAAAATCATGAGTAACATTTCAGGGACACTCAGGGCTGTAAAAGCAATTGGAGTCAAGACAGAAGTTATCAGCCGGAATGAAAAGGGCTAAGAGATCACAGACATCAGCTGCCTTCTCTCCTTGGAGAGGGTTTCAACAGAACAATGCCCATCCTGCTGCCAAGATTAATGAAATTGCTAAATCTGGAACATGACAAAGACTTTGAATGCTGCTTAATGAATAACATGGAGAAAAATACAGTCATCAGGTGTAGGCAAATGCTGTTTCTACACTGGGCATTGTCATTAACTTTAAATTTTATGAATCAGTCTTATGAGAATACTTTTATTTATTTTTATTTTTATTATTTTTTAGATATTTTATTTATTATTTTTAGAGAGAGGGGGTGAGAGGGAGGCAGAGAGGGAGAGAGACATCAACAGGTGGTTGCCTTTCACCTGCCTCCAGCTACGGACCTGGCTGGAGACCTGGCTTGCACCTGGTTATCTGCCCTGGCTAGGAACAGAACCAGTGACCTTTGGGTTCGCAGGCCAGTGCCTTATCCACTGTGCCACCAGCCAGGGCTATGAGAATATTTTTAGATATAAACATTTAAAAAATAAATTAGTTACTCTTCATATTGATATTACACGTAAAATGGACAGGCCTATTTTTATTTAGTTAGTTTTTATTGAATTTGTTGGGATGGTATTGCTTAATAAAATAATATAGGTTACAAGTGTACAATTCTATAATGCACAATCTGTATATTGAATTGTGTGTTCACCACCCGAGGTCATCACCTTCTATCACAATCTGTTCCCACTTTATCCTCTTCTGCCTCCCCCATTCCCCTGTCCTTCTGCTAATCACAGGAATGGTTGTCTTTGGCTATGGGTTTTATTTTCCCAAATCCTTTGGGTATTAACCCCTTACAGATATATCATTGGCAAATATGTTCTCCCATTCAATGGGTTGTTTTTCCATTGTGTTTATTTATGTATTTATGCTGAGCAAGAGACCGTTTTTAAAACAATGTAAAGTTATGCATGTTATTTCCATTTATGTCATTGGTTAAAATCGAGTTATATAATACACATCTCCCATGTTGTACACTTCCAAGGGGCATCATTTGCATGGCGTTTTGTGTGCCTGATGCCTACTGGAAGTGTTAACAGTGGCAGCCCCTGCAGGTAGCTTCTACTGCAAGACATGTGTAATGGGCAGAGTTTGGGACCCATGACCTTTGCCCCCAGTGTTACTCCAATGAATATAAAACATTTTAATAAAATATTTCATAAAATGCCAAAAGGGATGTAACTATGGCTACTAATTATCTGACCTTAAAATATGTGTATTATTTTAGATTACCTGGCTGGGCTTATATAACTCCAGGAGACTTTAAACACAGATCTTTTTTTGCAGAAGGGAAGTCAGAGATTCAAAGCCTGGAGAAAAATTCAGCATGCCACTGTTGACTTGAAAAAGAGGGGCTACATATGAAGGAAATAGAGACCTCAATTTAAAAAATGGTGAGGAACTGAATTCTGCCAATAATCTGAGACTAGCAGCAGATTCTTCCTGAGGATCTCCAGGTAAAAACCAAGCTCAGCCACTATTTTGATTTTGGTTTTGTGTGCCCTGAGTAGATAATTCAGCTGATTCCACTTGGACTTCTTGTCTATAGAGCTATAAGATAACCAATGGGTATTATTTTAAGCTGATACATTTTGATAATTTATTATAGCAGCCATTGAAAACTTACTCAGGAAGTTTCGAAACAGTCTTTAGCTTTGAACCTAAGTGCTTCACTGCTAAAAGGAAAGAGGAATGTGTATTGAGGGTAATCAGTGGACTCTACACAGCAACTGTTTGTCAAATTTTGGCTTCACGTTACTCATCTGTAGAAGTTTGAACCAACCAGAGAATCCCTATTGCTCCTTTTCTGTGATATAATATTACAGCTACACTAAGGGTCACCTTCTGTTTGTTTGCTCATCAAGAAGACTGATTACTCTAGCCAGCTTGATTCTCTTCCTACCTTTGCTTCAATGCTCTACATTTATGTATAAGTAAAAAGAAAAAGAATAGATAAAATAACAACATTAATGTCAATAATAATAATTAAAACAATAGGATACTTTTCTTGAATTGAGTGAGATGGCATAATTTTTATGGGCTTAAGATGCTCCATTTCCAAAGATGAAGGTGGACTTCAGAATAATATTTTATAAAGGTCGCTAGTTCAATTCCCAGCCAGGGCGACATACAGGTTGCGAGCCAGGTCTCCAGCCAGGTCCATAGCTGGAGGCAGGTGAAAGGCAACCATACATTGATGTCTCTCTCCCTCTCTGCCTCTCTCCCTTCCTCTCTCTCTGAAAATAATAAATAAAATCTTTAAAAATATTTTTTAAACCCGGAGGTGATTCCAATAATCACAGCCTTCATTGATGATGGTTAGCTTCTGTGGCCAGGTCACTATATAAAGGAGTGGAAGATGAAGGCAAAGCCAGAGTAGGAATCAGAAGAGGAAGAAGAAAGAGAAAAAGCAGCTTTTAAGGCTTTCAACCAAGTGTTCTTTCACAAATAGAAGGGGAAAGCAAAAAATGTTTTGCATACATACAGAAGAGTAGAATTCTAATTACCAGGAAGAAAAATGGCATTTGGATTTATCTTATTTCTTTTCTCTATTCTTCCCCTTAAGCCTAGACTACCATATGCATTGCTATGAAAGAAACACATGCATACACACAGATTAAATTGGGTGGCAGAATATCGTAAACTTCTTATTAGATCTGATCCAGATTAGTATTTGGCTCCAAGGCATATAAAGCCATTGCTTATTTTCAGACTCAGGTGAGTCTGCTTTCAAAAGCTGCCGAGAGGAAGTATAATGGATTTTCTGCACATGGTAAAACATGATTAAGCAATTGTGTCTAAGGTTATAGCCTTTTGTGCCACTAGCTTTTGATTTAGCTTTTGTTTCATTTAAGATCTTGTAAGAACTTAATTTCCTCCAATAAAAGTTTACTTAAGAAATAAAACTCATTAAACTCTGAAAGGACTCATAAAAATTCACTTTTGCTTTGCCTCTAAAGTGCTAACTTAAATTTCAAGTAATGCAAAGTAAAATTAGGCTTTTAAATTTTTAAAAATATCTAGGTAGAGAGATTTGAAATTTGTGTGTTTGGCTGTTATCCCCAAGCATTTGATGAGTCAGAAATATCTTTAGAAAACATGGCCCTTGATAGTTTTGAGCTTATCATTTAAGAACTGTGGAGTCTCAGGCTTACGAAATAACAATTTGTAATAACTTGTAAGAGTTTAATTTTTTTGCTTTTTAAAAAGCTTTTCCATAAGAAAAATCTCATTGGATTTATTTATAAGGTTGTAGAGCTTAGAAAAGATTTTAAAGAAAATCACTATCCATGTTTTTATTAGAATTGGGACTGCATATCTGTTAAAACCACTGAGGAGGCCTGCCATGGGTTGAATGGTGCATCCCAAAAAGACATTGAAGTCCAACTCCCAATACCTGTGGATGTGATCTCATTGAGAAATATGATCTTTGCAGATGATGAAGTTAATATGAAGTCTAAGGTGGGCCCTATCCAATATGACTATATTCTAAAAAGGGGTAATTTGAACCCACAACAGAGCCATGTACAGGAAAGATGGTGTAAAGACACAGAGAGGGACTTCTGGTCAAGCGTAGGAAACATGCTTTGTCTCCTCATGCCCCAACAGAAAGAATTACAACTATACCTAAAAATAAATAACACCCAGAACCATCATGAAATTGAGCTGTATGGAAGTCTGACAACCAAGGATTTAAAGAAAACACATATACCAGACAGGTAGGAAGGACACAGACAGAGAGATAGGTGGAGAGGTGTGGAGCCATAGTGTGGTGCTGAGAGGCAGTGGTGGCGACAGAATGGGCTGTCTCACGTTCACGTGTGGTGGATGGAAATTGAGAGGGATACCCTAGGAGTGAATGATTCCAGCCCCAGGCCATACCACACAGTCCAGGGTTCCAGTGCTAGGAAGATAAATTCCCATAACTTGAAGCTATAAAAACCAGTGGTGGTTGTGGCAAAGGAAAAAACCCTTGGCTTTTCAAGAGATTCTACTTAAAGGACCTGCACTGACTGAGAATGTATGTAGACCCAGCCCCTTTGGAATCCAGCACCAGCGCAATAGCCTCCCCAGTTGTATATTGGGGGAAGCGAACTGACTGGAAACAGTGAGTGCAGAGCAAGCCTCTAGAAGCCAAGCAGCAGCATTGTCCCCTCCCCTTACTCAGAACCACAAAGTGGTGAGGTGGGTTGTCCTGCCCTCATACTTACCTAAGGCTCTACCCACACAATTTATAGGTGTCTTTTCTACAATAGGCCACACTGCTAAGACAGGGAATCAAAACAGCTTTTCCAAATAGACAGAAACAAACACAGGGAAGCTAACAAATTGAGGAGGCAAAGAAATATATCCCAAGTGAAAGAATAGAACAAAATCTTAGAAAAAGAACTAAATGAAATGGAGATAGCTAACCTATCAGATGCAGAGTTCAAAACACTAGTGATCAGGATGCTCAAAGAACTCATTGAGTATGGCAACAACATAAAAAAGAACCAAGTAAAAATGAAGGTTACACTATGTAAAATAAAGAAAAATCTACAGGGAACCATCAGTGGAGGGGATGAAGCTGGGATTCAAATCAATAATTTGGAACATAAGGAAGAAGGAAGCATTCAACCAATATAGCAAAAAGAAAAAAGAATTTAAAAAATTTGAGCATAGTATAAGAAGTCCCTGGGGCATCTCCAAATGTACCAACATCTGAATCATAGGGATGCCACAAAGAGAAGAGGAAGAGCAAGAAACTGAAAACTTATTTGAAAAATTAGTGAAAAAAAACTTCCATAATCTGTCAAAGGAAATAGACACACAAGTCCAGTGAGCATAGAGAGTCCCCCCAAATTTGGATCTTAAAAAGGACCACACCAAAGCACACCGTAATTAAAATGCCAAAGGTTAAAGAGAAAATCTTAAAAGCAGCCAGAAAAAAAACAGAAAGTTACCCACAAAGGAGTTCCCATATGACTGTCAACTGATATCTGAAAAGAAAGTTTGCAGGCAAGAAGGGACTAGCAAGAAGTATTCAAGGAGATTAAACACAGAGATCAGCAACCTGGATTATTCTATCAAGCAAAGTTATCATTTAGAATGGAAGGGCAGATAAAGTGCTTCCCAGACAAGGCAAAGCTAAAGGAGCTCATCATCACCAAGCTATTACTATATGAAATATTAAAGGGACTTATTTAAGAAAAAGGAGATCAAAACTATGAACAGTAAAATAGCAACAAATTCACAACTATCAACTGAATCTAAACAAAAGCAAACTAACCAAACAACCAGAACAGGAACAGAATCATAGATATGGAGATCATTCAGAGAATTATCAACTAGAAGAGGGAAGGGAGAGAATGGGGAAAAGGTACTGGGATTAAGAAGCATAATTAGAAGGTACAAAAGAGACGGGATGTTAGAAATGTATAGGAAATGGAAAAGCCAAAGAACTTATATGCACAACCCATGGACATGAACTAGGATGGGAGGGTCCCTGGAGGAAATGGATGTACTGGGTGGGAAGGGGCACAGGGGGAAAATTGGAACAACTATAATGACAAAAATCAATAAAATATATTTTTAAAAGACCCAGGGGAAAGAGAACCATCTATAACCAAAGAATGACTGCGGCTACGAGAAGCTAGGAGAGAGGCATGGAATATATTCATCCTCTTAGCCCTCAAAAGAAGCCAACCCTGCTGACACCTGAATTTTGGACTTTTAGTTTCCATAACTTGATGCAAGAAATGCCCACTGTTTAAGCCACCTGGTTTGTGGTACTTTAATGGCAGCCCTGGGAAACTGGTATAAGACACAAGCTTAACTATTTTTTGGAAAAAAAATCTATGTTAAATAGTAACTCCAATTTACCTAATGGATAATTTCCTCTGTTAAATAAAAATAGACATAAACAAGGGAAGAATATCTTCTTGACATAGAAATGCTCTTAAAATGCTTAAAATAAAATATCAATTGTTTGTAAGTTAATTAAAATATATAATAGGTTATGTTTCTCTGAAGCTATAAAACCGATCTTAAAGTTTTATATGGTAAAAATAGCCAGGCTCATGCTGTAAAGAGGAAACGTAACAAGTGAACCACAATGTTAAAGGCTTAAGAAAACAGAACTTACTGTCACAGTTTTTGTAGGTCAAAAATACAGCCATTGCATACCTAGGTTCTCTGTTCAGGGTGTCATAGATTGAGCTCAAGGTGTAGGTTAGGCTGTATTATCAGTTTGGAGTCAGTCCTCTTCCAAGTTCCTTCAGGTTGTTGGCAGAATTCAGCTTCTTGCATTTGTAGTATTGTCTTCATTTTCTTTCTGGCTCTGGGCTGGGGGTTGTTCTCAGCAACTACAAGTTGCCCACAGATTTTTGCCGTGCGCCTCCCTCTATCTTCAAAAACCAGTTGTGGAGAATTTTCTCTTGCTTTGAATCCCTTTCTTCAGGAAAAGCTCAGTGCCTATGGAGGGTTTACCTGACCAGATCAGGCTCACCTAGGTTAATCTTTTACAGTCAGTTGTGTGATACAATGTTTTAGTCATGGGAGTGAAATTTCATCATGTATACAGGTCCCCCCACTCAAGGGCTGGGGGATTATGTAAGGGCATGGGTCATCAGTGGTTATCTTTGAATTCTGCTAACCACAAAGCACAAAGTCATCAACTGCAATACCATTTAGGGCAGCGGGAATACAGCTGTACAATGGAATTTGATGCAGATACATCTAAAACATTTTGATACACAAAGATACCCTATAAAATTAGATTTTTAAAAGTCAGAAGCAAAAACAGTATAGGGCTATGTTTATCTTTGTGTAAGAATCAGAGAAAATAAGAGTTTAAGGCTACTTGTTTATATTTACATACATTTACACAAAGAAACTGAAAAAATTATTCAAGAAAGTGGTTAACTATTGAGCATGAGGAGGGAATGGGCAATATGTAGATAGAGACAGAGATGGGAGCAGGGGCTTCCAATGTATACTTTTCCTGCTATTTTGATTGTTGAATAATTCAAATATATGGTCAATTAATAGTAGAATTTAAAATTAAATAAAGCAAACATTAATTTATACCTACTACGTGTAGGCCCTTGCTGGTCGAGGAATAGAACAATGATTAAAGCACTATTGTTGTTTCGAAGTAGTAAACAGTACAATTATAATTTAAATAAGAGAAATGACATAATAAAAGATAAGCAAACTCTTTTAAAAGGAGAGAGTGATTGCACATGGTGCTTGCATAACCTAATTTTTCAGTTGCAAATGTCCTTCTGACTTCCAGAAAAAGAAGTTTATATTGTTGTTTATTGATCCATACAATTCAGATAGTCACATTTATTTATTTATTTTAAGGATTTTATTTATTATTTTTAGAGAGAGGGGAAGAAAAAGAGAGAGAGAGAGAGAGAGAGAGATCAATGTATGGTTGCCTTTCACCTGCATCCACCTGCATCACCTGGCTGGAGACCTGGCTTGCAATCTGGTTATGTGCCCTGGCTGGGGAATCGAACCAGCGACCTTTGGGTTTGCAGGCCAGCATCTTATCCACTGTGCCACCAGCCAGGGCCCAGATATTCATATTTAACTAGAAGAATCACATACCTCAAATCTCACTAGGGATCTTTGGATCATTGATTTCCACTTACTGATTAGAAGGCAAGATACAGTTCACATGACTTAAAAATAACATCTTGTAAAGCATTAGTGTATATAAACATTAGATGAGTTTTTTTTTGTTGTTGTTGTTGTTAAAATTGTTACCTGAAGAGGGGTTGTTGGTAAAATGTAAACAAGACAAGCTATCATACAGTTAGACTATCCAAACTTTTCTTTTCTATTTCAGATTACCATTATGATAACCTGAATTTGTTTAGTCATTTTAAAGTCCCTGTATTTCTTTCTACTTTGAGAAATAGCAAAAGAAGTCCATTGGATTTTCATGTCACTTGCTTCCATGTTTCCATCAACTTTCTACCCAAATATCAGCTCCACTATGAATGAATACCTCTAAAATAGCCCCTCCCTCTACCCGAAATTCCTGTACTCTTATGCTGCTTTTTTTCCCTTGTAGCACTTATCTTTAAAGCTATTGCATCTCTATGCTTGCTTCTTTTTATTTTGTTAATGTTTTCCTTTTTCTTTTTAATTATCTTTTAACTTTTTTTAAAATTAAATTAATTGTGGTTACATTGGTTAATAAAATTATGTTTCAAGTGCACAGTTCTATGATACACTTGTATATTGCATATTGCAATACATCATTTGTATATTCCACCACCCGAAGTCAAATCTTCTGTCACCATATATTTAACCCTCTTTATCCTTTACTACCCCAGCCCCCTTCCCTCTGGTAACCACCACACTGTTCTCTGTTTTATAACTACATGGATGGAGCTTGATAATATGCCAAGCAAAATACATCAGAAAAAATTAAGAACCATATGATTTCATTAATATGTGGAATGTGAAACTGAAAGCAACAAGTGAACAAAGAAGAGAAACAAAATCTAGGCCCTGTCTGGTGGCACAGTGGATAAGCTCCAGCCTGTGAACCCAAAGGTCACTGGTTCAATTCCCAGCCAGAGCACATGACCAGGTTGCAAGCCAGGTCTCCAGCAAGGTTCATAGCTGGGGGCAGAAAGACAACTATACATTGGTACTTCTTTCCCTCTCTGCCTCTCTCTAAAAATAATAAATAAAATCTTTAAAAAAAGAGAAATACAATCTCATAGACACATGCTTCCTTCTCTGCTGTCTGTTTCTGTCATCACAATGTACACTCCATAGTAGGGTTGGGACTTTGTTCTGTCTGGGGTTGTGTGCAACATAACTAGGACAGCAGTTGGCTTCATGACATTCAAAAAAATAAATTATACACACACACACATGCAGTTTATTGAAGAATAAACTCTACACAGTACCCTCAAATGGCCTATGTCATCTCTCACTTTTCCTTCCCTTAGGATGTCTGTGGCACATTTTAACAAAACAAAAGCTCAGTGCACCCTCTTTGGTTTACCAGAAGTTGCTGCTTTCTGGAAGTGGCATGGGGACAGTAAAAGGTTCTCGTCCAACAAACAAGGAGGATAAAGTGTGAGGTTACCTTTCTTGCAGTGCAGTATAATTAAAAATAAATATTTGGTTTTTGTCTTCTGTTCCTGGCACAAAATGTCTTTAATTCTTACTGTCATTTCTATGCTATCAGGGTGACTCTTGGTAGGAGTGGGCAGGGAAGCTCTCCACTCCTTCCCCGCAGCCTTCCATTTGTCTGTTCCTGAGTTATGTTTCATAACAGACTGGTAATTATGGTGAAGTGCTTTCCTAAGTTCTGAGTCAGTATACAGAATTGTAGAATTTGAGGATAGGGTTGTGAGAACCTTTAAATTTGTAGTCCACTGGTCAGGCATGTGGTTAGCCTGGCACCCCATTTGCAGCTGGCACCTGAAGCAAGGGCAGTGTTGTGGGACTGAGCACTTAACCTGTGAGGCCTGTGCTAACTCGTGGCTGTTAGTGCCAGAACCAAACTGCATTGTCCAATACCAGTTGATGTTGGGGAATTAGAGAATGGTTTGGTGTTGGCAAAGACAAACTACTTGGTGTTGGGAAAAGTCCCATGTGCAGACAGCCTCAGTTTCTGTGAGTGGCTTCTCTTGGAGTGTCACCTCCATAGCCTGTGCAAGCCTCCTCCTCCCACTACATGCTTGGGGCATGTTCGTGAATGTTGAGTTTTGAGGTTTTAGCTGCATTTTCAAGGTAAAAAATCCCAATATGCATATCCATTTTGAAATGAACAAATTAATATTTAGATTTCTAGTCATATATATTTGTATGACTTGAGCTTTGTGAAAACTTTGTGAAGGGCTTTTACTTAACGAAATGGCCAAATACCCAGGACCAACTAGATTGTGATTGTTATGTGAAAGGTCAGCTTTTAGACTCTCTAATTATTATCTCTCGACTTCATGGAACCGACCAAAAATTATAATGAACTCACAATAAAAGACAATGTACATGCTTTTGTTTTAAAAATAATGATAAAAATAAAATATAATCATAAGATAGAGATAGAATCAAAATGTGGGATTATATAGTTATTCTGAATATTGAGTTCTTTTCACTTTAGAAGCAAATATAAAACAAGCTCATTCTGTTACTTAAGTAGTTTTTTGTTATTAATAAGAACACTGCTCTTGATTACCCAGAATTCACAAATACCTTGATGGAGTTTTTAACCTGTTACCTTGTAAGACTGGGGAGAAAATAATTTTTAATAGCATTTTCACAGAAGGTAAAGAAGAAAATTATAACACCAGAAAATGGTCCTTAATACACTCCAAGTATTCTACAAGGCACTTTACATATGTGATCAAATTTGATATTCAGGGAAACTCTTTGAGGTAAAGTTACTATTGCAGTATACAGATGATATATCATATTTTGCAGAGGTTCTTAAGAGTTATGAACCAGGATCACATGGCTGGTCCTAAAACAGAATTGGCATGCAGGACTAGGTGTTTTCACTCTGCCCTCATGCTGCACACCAGCAATTGCCAGATAACTGGTCAGTTGCACTGTGCTGGTCCATGAACAAATTTTCACTCATCAATAATAAAATAAAAACATAAGAACAATATTATGAATTTTCAATTTAACTTATTTTGTTGGGCAGTCCATTCAGAGTTGTGTTTTTTCTATACTTTCCTCTTTATTTTGGAGTATGAAATGTTGAGGATAATAAGTGAAAGTTTTGTGTTTTAGTGCCCTTAGTTGGAGAGAGTGAAGACAGACCCTTGTGTAAGTCTCTAATATATTTTAAATAGCCTGTAAAAGCCAAATATCTGGAAATTAAAGCTCTACATCCTCCCTTGTTAATGGAAATTCTTGATATCTTTTATTGAGCCTTCAAAAATGACATTCACTTACAAACACCTTTAATGTCCCTACTTGGCTAGCAAAAACCCAGTACTGAATAAATCACCTGTCAGCTAGGTGCCTATTCCAGAAGAACTGAACTTTGCTGGAAAAAAATGAGAAGCATTTCACTATAGTTTTAATTAATTTATTTTTGACATACAAAAACAGGCACATAATGTATATATAATGTTTGGAGACAAGTATACACGTGTAAAAACCATCACCACAATCTATGCCACAAGCTGACCTATCATCTCCAAAAATGTACTGTCACCCTCTTGCTTATAATTATGATGATGATGGCTTTGTGATGAAAATATTAGACATTAGATATACCCCCTCAGCATATTTTAATATGTGAAATGCAGTATTGTTAACCGTAGGCACTAGCTAACCAGTAGGTGTCTGGGACTCACCTTGCAAAGCTAAACCATTGCGCCTCTTGAGTAATACCCCTGTCTCCTTCTTCCTACCTCTGCCATTAGCCACCCTCCATCCAGCCTCTGCTTCTGTGAGTTTGGCTATTTTAGATGAATCATGCAAGTGGTATCATGTAGTATTTGTCCTTTTGCTTTGGCTTATTTCACTTAGCATAATGCTCCCAGGCTCATTCAGGTTGTCATAAATGGCAGGATTTCCTTCTTATTTATAGCTGAATTAAATTATATTACATTATAATGTATTATCTTATATTAAGATATTACCTTTTTTAAATTATTTCATCTATAGATGGGCATTTAGTTTGCTTTTATGCCTTGGCTATTGAGAATAATGCTGCAGGGAATGGGGGTGTGCAGATATCACTTAGATATACTGATTTCAATTCCTTTGGAAATATACTGAGATGTAAAATTTCTGGATTATATAACAGGTTTATTTTAATTTCTTTGAGGGAACCTACATACTGCTTTCCATAATGACTGTACCCATTTACCTTCCTGCCAATAGTGCTCTACATCCTTGTCAACATCTCTTTTTTCTTTTTCATAGAAGCTATCCTGACGTGCATGGGTGATATATCATTGTGGTTTTGATTTGCATTTTGCTGATGATTAGTGATGTTGAGTACCTTTTTATATATCTGTTGACTATTTGTATCTCTTCTTTGGAAAAATGTCTCTTCAGTTCCTTTGCTCATAAAAACAAGTTTTATTATTTATTTTTAGGGAGAGGGGAAGGAAGGAAGAAAGAGAGGGAAAGAAACATCAGGTCCTTTGCCCATTTTTGTGTGGTTGCCTCTTGCACACCCCTAATTGGGAACCAAACCAGCCACCCTTTGGTTCACAGGCCAGTACTCAATCCACTAAGCCACACCAGCCAGGGCCTCTGCTCATTTTTAAGTTGAGTTATTTGGGGTTTCTTGCTATTATAATGTAGGATTTCTTTATATATTTTAGAGTGTGTTTTAGTTTGACATATCCCAATGGGTTTTTCCCCCCATTATTCCATGTGCCTTCAGTGTTATATGAGTGAAATCAATGTACTGAATTTTTTAGTTCTAATGGTTTTGGTGAAGTCTAGGGTTTTTAACTTAAAGATGATGTCCACAGAGATAAGTTAACTTCTTCCTTTCTTATTTGAGTATCTTTTCTTCTCTTTTCTTTCCTAATTGTTCTGGGTAGGACTTCCAGTATTATGTTAAATAGAAGTGTCAAGAATAGGCATTTTTGTCTGGTTCCATAGCTTAAAGGAGAATCAGTTTTTCACCACCAAGTGGAATAAGTGTCCTGGATTTTTAAATGGCTGGCTCCTCTTTACTGTTCAGTCTTGGTTTAATATCCCCTCCTCAGAAAAATATTTTCTGAGTATTCAATTTGAAATAACTCCATGTTACAGCCCACCCTCTTCTTTTCACCATAGAGCACTTGCCGCTCTTCATTTTGCTCTGTACACATATGTTCTATTCTGTGTTTCCAGAGGAATATACACTCCATGAAAAGATGAATCATACACATTTGTCCTTTGCTAGAGTTTTAGTGCTTTGAAAATGACTTGGAAGGGTGCATGAATGGATGACTAGATAAATGATTATCCTTTATGTGTACTGTAGAAAAACAAAGATTGAGAATAGCTTGAAATAGATAGACGGATAGTTTGAATTGATTAAAAGATAAAAATTATACTCTTTAAAATTAACTTCATTATTTTTGGTTAACCTAATCTAGGTTAAAATAAAAGAACTGCATAGGAAACCTGTTAAGGAACTTGCTTTAAAGAATTGAAGACAATGAGCTGCAATTATACTATTGATTACTTTTATGCAGATAAATGCTTCTAATCAGCTTGAGTAATTCTTTTAAATTGGATAAATGTCTCTCCTGTGTTCATTTCTTTTACTTTTCTTTGGCTTTGAAAATAAAATAAAATTTTATTTTTTTATCCTTGAATTTTACCCTAGTCTATAACTGAATAATTACTCATTTTAATTAGTAGAGTCTGAAATAATGCAATTGATGTAGTAAAAGCTGTTTTCTGAGTATCACAGCTCTTTTTATTGCATGTTTCTTTTAAAAATTTAAATTTACCAATCATGGAATAGTAAAAGTGATTTTTAAAAGGTGCATATCAATTGATTTTTGGAAGACATCAAGTCTTTAGGATGAGGCCATGGATATGAAGCTCTGTTTTGCTACCAGCTTTGCATTCATTTTTTTTAAAAGATTCTATTTATTTATTTTTAAAGAGAGGGGAAGAGAGGGAGAGAGAGAGGGAGAGAAACATCAATGTATGGTTGCTTCTCGCAAACCCCGACCTGGAGACCTGACACACAAACTAGGCATGTGCCCTGACTGAGAACTGAACTGGGAGCCCTTTGGCTTGCAGGCCAGTAATAAAATAAAAAGGAAATAAATATTCTGCATATCATTTTTTAGATTTTACATTTATCTTGTTTCTAATTTTACCTTTTTTTCAATTACTCATATCTCCTACTTTATTCTTTTACAGAATATTTTCTGATCTGCTTACCCAGATGTAACACTATCTTGGTCTCTGAACACTCTCTCATCAGTTACTTATGTGTTCCATCTGGAATAGAGTAATTTGTGTACATGACTTAGCTTTCCTGCTAAGTTGTAAGACTCTTGAAAGCAGAACCAGTACCTCACAAAGACATTGCCTTTGGAGGCTATGCTTCAAAAATTGGAGTATAAATGAATGAATGAGTATCTCTGTTGTGGATCATGAGCATAGCATTTTAGATGCCATCTCCTGAATGCTCTAACGATAAAAATGCTTCAGGGCAAGTATGTCACATCTGACACAAAATTTTAGGAAGCCTTAAAAATGTCATTAAAAAACAACGATACATAGAACACAAGGTTTGGTTTTAACAAAACATGATGACAACTGAAACTCATTAAGCTCAGTGTCAGTTTGAAATGACAGAAGTTGGGATGAAAATCAGTACTTTATTAAAAATTTTAAGGTATTCTATCCTTTGGCAGGAGGTAGAAACAATTTGGTGAACCAAGGGAAAGAATGTAAGAGCAGGCACATCAGAATTGGTTTTATTGTCATTGTTCTAAAACTAAGGGGTTACCCTAAATTTATTCATGTAAATTTCATTAAAATGGAAAGGAGAAGAAGTACCTATATTAGTGTGATTATTCATTGAAATATCTCATTTCTTTCTTTTTTTAAAAGATTTTATTCATTATTTTTAGAAACATGGGCAGGGAGGGAGGAAGAAAGGAAGAGAAACATCAATGTATGGTTGTCTTCATTTCTTATATGATTAAAATATTGCAGTTCAGTCATTTATGTGTCATAATTACTGGTCAGGTAACTTTTATAGGAGGTTAAAGAAAATCCTGCCAACCTCATATTAGTAGCTCCACTTTCTTGTGCAGGAAACTAACAAACGGTGGAAAGGTCTGAGTTTCATTTTATTGAAGGCTCTTAGCTGCCAGAGCAGACATAAGTCAAATTAGTGTAAAACTTACTGTAAAAAAGAAGGAGTCAGCCCTGGCTGGTAGCACAGTGGACAAGGTGCCGGCCTGCGAACCCAAAGGTCACAGGTTCGATTCCCCAGCCAGGGCACATAACAAGGTTGCAAAACAGGTCTCTAGTCAGGTCTGTGGCTGGAGGCAGGTGAAAAGCAACCATACAATGATGTCTCTCTCCCTCTCTGCCTCTCTCTCTTCCCCTCTTTCTGAAAATAATTAAATAAAATCTTAAAAAAAAAAAGGAGTCAATGCTTGCTGTCTGGACACATGCTTATTCCATGGAACGCAATGACAGAAAGTGCACTTAAGACTCCAGTAGGATGGAAATAAGAATTAGCAGGTTCCAAAGTTGCCACTGCAGATCTCTCTCTCTCTCTCTCTCTCTTTCTCTCTCTCTCTCTTTCTCTCTCTCCACCCTCTCATGGTTGGTCTTTCATCGTTGTTTGTCCTTTCAAATCTGTTTGATTTTTCTCTTTCTGTTTCTCTGGGCATATAATAGAAGATCATTTCCATACAGGTGTGTAGCTGTTTTTAATTTAACTAACCAGCATAACTGGCATCTATATCTTATTTAAAAAATAAAAACTTCTAGGAGCTGTACTGTTAATGTTCTACTCAGTGCACAACTTCTTCAATCAAGTAAGATCAGGGAATATCAGGTACTGCAAACATGACTGCGGAGGCTTGTCTCTTTGGGGAGAAGTGGGGTTCTTAGTGAAGGATGGATGTCATGTGTTCAAGACACATGTGAAGAAACATACTTCTACCTACCTTCGATGAGGGCACCATCAAGTAGGGGGAAAATTCTTAAGTGGGACAATGGAGCATGAACTTAGTTGTCACTATAAAGTATTCCTGAATACGTAATACTTGTGCATGGTTAATGTATAATGCCTCCTGGCTACCTGTATATGAAGAGTGTGGAAAGTTGATGGAATACTTCCCAGCTTGCAAAATCTACCAGTCTCACCAGCCTCCCTTTACTCAGGTTAAAACTACTCCAAGAAAATTGATGAGAAATGCAGAGACACAGACCTAGTTAGGGAGAATGCACACTTAATGATGGAGACATTCCAAATTGATATACTAAAGCTGCAAATGAAGGAATGATAAGGGTTGCTGTCAAACCACCAGAAACTAGAAGGATGTAAGGAAGGATTCTCCCAAACAAGTTTTGAAAGGAGCTGGATCCTGCCAATACCTTGATTATGGACTTCTAGCATCCAGACCTGCGATACAATAAATTTATGTTGTTCTAAACCACCCAGAGTGTGGTACTTTGTTATGGCAGCCTTAGGAAACTAATACAGTATATTACAGGAAAGACTATAATCTCAGAATCATTGCTAGTGCTGTGTAACCATTTGTTAGATGTGTATCATGAAGGATGGCTTTGAGCATGCTACTTCCCCTAGAACAATGACAATAATTTAGATCAGGTGTGGAAATATTGGAGAATTGGATGAGAAAATCAGATGGGAAATTTAAGGGAGTGAAATAAACCAGGAAGATGAAGATAGTAAGAGGCAGAGGCAATTAAACATGAGGGGTGGGGAGAAAGCCAGCAAGAGAGTTGCTAATGGGGATTTTAGTAAGGGAGGGTCTAATTAATATAGTTGATATTAATTACTTGTAGATTATGTACTTGTAAATTTGGCTACTTGCTAAAATGTATTTGTAATCCCAAAATTCATATTCCCAGCAATTCTGCAGTCATCCCCAGACACGCCAAAATAGCAAAAAATTAAAATCACTCAACAACCTTCTTCCCAGCTGTGGTCAATGGACAGCACCACCACCTTGTTTCAGCTCTTATGCTGCGAACAAATGTGGAGTGTTTTGTTTTGTTTTGTTTTGCAGCATATTTAATTCCACATTCTTTGCATTTTTGTTGGCAATATTGTTGTTTAAAATGGGCTTGATGCATAATGCTAAGTGCTGTCTTGTGTTCCTAAATACAAATAGGCTGTGATATGCACCACAGAGAAACCTAACCCTGTTCTCTCCTAGTGGCACTGATTTAGTATTTGCTCATTCAGTGTTTAATTTGTTTAATAACTACTACAAATAACGAATCAACTGTGTATGATTAAAATGTGTTGGTGCAACCTCTCCTCCACAATTCCTAAAACTTCAGTAAAAGTCCTGCAGATTTTTATCTGTGGTTAATTTGGTGCTGATGCATGGAAGAGGAGGGTGAGGACAAGGCAGTCCTAGGTTTTGGCAGGTATCAGAGCTAAGATAAGGGAACAGACTCAAGAAACAAGGCAGGAAATTAAGGGCAGCTGGAATTCTAAGCTGAAAGTTAACCATGTAAGTCTCCCAGAAAATGAAAACTATCTTGAAGAGCACATGGTCTATGAGAGGTGCAATGGGGATTTGAAAAATTTGCCATTAGATGTTAAGTGTCTGGCATTTGGAATAACATACATCTTATTTGCTGTGGCTTGGCCCTTAACCACTGTGTAACTTGTTCAAGCTTTAATATAGATTCACATTGAAGATTTTACACAGGCATTATTTATGCTAAAAAACCTTTTAAATATGGATTACTATAATTGAGGTGATGGACATCTCACCACTGTCATGACCTCATTGTAAGATAGTTTTTGTGAATAGGTCAGATTGTTTTATTTAAACCATGAATAACTTGAGGCAAGAACCATGACAGCTATTTGTTTTTTTAAATCTCCATGTAGTTCACTGGTGGACATAAAGGGAGTCAACTAAATAAAACCTTATTTTTGTCATTAATTTCTTATATTTATTGTTAAAGTGAAATGAGTGTAGCAATTGAAAGCTCAGATTCTTGAGTCAAGAAGACCTGGATCTGAGTCCTAACTTATATGGCCTCAGATAGATGAATTGAGTCTCAGGGTCTTAGTTTCCCCATCTGTAAAATATGGACAACACTAGTATTTATCTTCTAGGGTTGGGAGTATTAAATAAAACTTGTACATGATGCCCATAGGACAATGTCCAGCATGTAATGTATTAATAAATAATGACAATAGAAATAATGCAATGTACACAGATACTTGGGGAGGCAGGATTATTTGAAGGGTTGTGATAAATTATGCTACCTGCAGAATAGAGGATGTAATTGAGTCTAGAACAATAGAGCAGGTATTATAAAGACTATAAATCCATATATAATCTAAAATATCCTTGGGAGCCCTTTGTGACTGCCTTCAAAAACTATGCCTTTGTTCCCAGAAACAACCCCATCACCTTGATTCCCAAGACCACATTATCGGCATACAAGCTTCCATGGAGTCTTTAATATTAATGAACTCTCTGTCGATCATGTGCAAGGTGGGGATAAAGAGAGACTAAAGTAACAGTTCTATTAAACCATCATGGCTAATTTAGGATTTCTGTTGTTATAAGATTTGACTAAGGTGAGCTTTAGTCCAAGTGACACTTTAAAATTTTATTCGTCAGTGTAAGACACAGTTTTAAGCACTTATGTTGTGTCAGTCACTGTTGTAGACACTGAAAACACATCAGTGAATAAGCTGATAAGGTTTCTGCACTTATAGAACTTACATTCTAATAAATAGTCTGACAATAAACACATAAACAAGATAAGTAAGAGTGATGGATAGGGGTAGGTGTAGAGATGATCAGAGAAGGCCTGCGGGAGGAAACACATTTTAACCTTGAACCAGGAAGAATGAGAGAAAGGCAGCCATAAGGAGACTTGCACACCAAAGCAACCAAGGTGGAACGATTAACAAGGGCAAATGCCATGGAGGAGAATCAACTTGGTCACTAGGTGTACTCTGGGGCAGAGTAAAGGCCAGTGTGATTAGAATATAGCAAAAGAAAGCAGACAGTGTTGGAGTTTAATTCAAAGAAATATGTAGAAGCTAGGATACTTTAGGCTATGAAAATGAGTCTTGCTTAATTGCAATTGGAAATCATTGAAAGAAAGTGAAGAGATAGGACTTGGTATAAAAATACCACTTGTTTTCTTCTGTGAGAACAGCGTTAGAGGAGACAATTTGACTGCCAGTTGACTGAAGTGTTGGACCCAGACAATCAGGGGCTCCTTCCCTTCTCCCTTGCCCTCTGTCTAATGCTCCCACCACCAGAGCCATTTTCAAGAATGCAGCCTTGAGGACACAATGTGTTGTTGAAACCATCTGATGGTATTCATTATTGAACTCAGTTAAAACCTCTATATAACCTTAAAGATTCTGATGCGGGGGGGGGGGGAGTTGGAGATACACTGGTTTTTTTGGCTTCCTCAAACAAGCTTTGTAAATAAGTTCCCTTGCTTAGTAAACCTTCCAGCTGCCTATCTGGAGTGGTCTGCCTTTTTTTTTTTTTTTTTTTTTTATCTTTGTCCTCTTGTATTCTGTGCCAGTTTGTGAACCAATAAATGTACTCTGAGGATAAGCGTGGTGGAAAAAAACAAAACAAAACAAAAAACAAGGAATGAGAGAAAATCATTGGAAGTTATTGCAGGTGTCTAGGAGACAGATGATAGTGACTTGGACTAGAGTTATAGCAATGGAGATGGTAGGAGGCAGTTGGCTGCACAATATAGTTTAAAGATAAAGCTAATAGAAATTGCTGATGTATTGGATAAGAAATTGAGAGAAATTATGGGTATAATAAAGGGCATGGTTATAAAAAAGACATTTTTGTAGGTGCTGTCAGAGTGAGAATGTAAGACTCTAACTCCTAGTGGCCTTGTGTCTAAGAAACCCCCTTGGCATCAGCCCAAAGGGCCTGAAAGGAGGGCCCAGGGCCCTAAATGAAAGGAACATAATGTAAGTCGCAACAAAAATTATTTCTCAGATTTTGTGCTCCCAAAATATTTTTTTCTGATTACTTGAGAGAACATGAGCTAGGGGAGTAGGTAAGATTCTATTTGGTTCTAAACAATTTAGCATAGTTATATAATATTTGGTCTTAGTTGTATATAAAAGATGTGACTCTATACAGGAGCACACAAAAATCTGTACTGAACTTGTTAGAAATGTGTGACTCTGACTAAAAGCCTTCTTCAAGTTACCCTTATTAGTCTGATTTATCCTGTAGATTAACCCCCCCTATTGGATTTACTCTATTATCTATATTATCAATACAGGGTGGAAGTGCTTTCTTCAACCTCAATAGTGTTTCAAAGGCCTCAGTAGTATTAATGAACTTTAAGACTAGGCTCTCTCAGAGTGAAAGGACCCTAACAGTTCTCAGTTTTGGACAATAACCGCCCCCTCCAAATTGCCCAAACATCTGCCTTTCTAAGTTAAGCAGATAAAAGTTCCTCAGTGGGCTTTTTTGAATGGTCTCTTTCTTTTCTTCTCAACTCCTTTTTTTTTTTTTTTTTTTTTAAGATTTTATTTCATTATTTTTAGAAAGCGGGGAAGGGAGAGAGGCAGAGAAGAAGAGAGACATCAATGTATGGTTGTGTTTCACCTGCTTCCAGCCACAGACCTGACTGGAGACCTGGTTTGCAACCTGGTTATGTGCCCTGGCTGGGGAATCGAACCTGCAACCTTTGGGTTCGCAGGCCGGTGCCTTACCCACTGTGCTACCAGCCAGGGCTTCAACTCCTTTTTTTTATTATTATTTTTAATCTTCTCCTATTCCCCTTCTTATTTCCCCTCTTCCTTTATTCTTTTCCTAAATTGTGCTTTCTTCCAATATGCTAGTGGGGTGCACACATAAATTGATCACACATCCTAGTGGCCTCTTCTACTTTCCCAAGGAGCAAATCATACATATCTGATCTGAAATGGGGTAGTGGGAATCCATGTACATACTACACTTTCCAGGCTCTGAGACATGCTGTTAAAACTGTTTATTTTCACTTATTAACCACACCTGGTCAACAGATATTTTTCTGGTCTCTCAGTTATGATGGGCTAGCAAGCCTGATGGGGTGGGGGCAGAGGGAGCCATATTCAAGATATTAGCTCTAAAAGGTAACACTGATTATCAGATACTCAGTGTCTCCCAGAGAGATCATCACTGTGTGCTCTTCATTAGGCACTCAATGCTCTATGGTGGCATTTCCCAAAATATGCAACATGCTCCTCAGGACATGCTCCAAAAGAAATAATTTTGTGACCAATGCCTTGGAAAATGCTGGGTTAAATGAATTACTTAAGTGTATAAATTATTGTTCTATCAGAATTCAGAAGGAAACCGACCAGACACTGGGGAAGCGCAGGAGTACGATCCTTATTCACGCGCGGTTCCAGAGGAGAAGCTGCTCTCCAAATTCTCGGCCCTGAGCTAAGGCAAAAAGCCACTTTTATAGTTGAAGTTTCACTCCCTGGCCTTGCAAGGTTACAGAAACAGACATAGAAATTAAAGCTAGTTTTTCAGCACCTTTCTTATCACTCAAGCTGGCTACAACTGGCTCCTGTCCAGGAGCCAAGGCCATTACACTCAAGCTGCTTGCTGCCCAAGAGCCAAGGCCGTTAACCCTTTACATCCCCCTTACAGGCCTTTAAGGGGGGCTTCCTTACATCCCCCGTTAACCCTTTATATCCCCCTTACATTATCAAAAATTTTAATAGCTAAAGCACTTCTTCAATTTCTAAGTTTTTAGAACTTCCATGTTATAAGGAAGATGGCCACAAAGCTCTTATATGAAATATCTCATGAGGAGAGTTCATTGCTTCAGGCTATTTGGCAATTATTGAATCACCTATGCCTTTTGGGAGAGCAAACTTTGAGGGCTGAAAAAGCGGTGGTGAGGACAATTGAAGCAACTTAGTCAATTGATTCCTATCTTCCCTATGGGTAGGCACCATGAGTTTAAAATAAAAGAGTTTCTCCCTAGAGGTACATTATTTTACTTAAGTCAATTTTTGAACATAGTTTAATAAGAAGGACAGCTCCAAATTGGGAAAAATGACATTGAGTGAAAACAAATTTAGGGACAGTTGGTAATTGCCCAGGCTTTGAGCCCTCACAATGACTTCTCTTGATTTTGGTGCTATTATTCTCTTGTAGGAAAATAGTTTAATTTCTTAGTCTCTCTGCATCTCTAGTAAACTTACTGAGAGGGCAGTGATAATTGCTTTTCTTTTTAATGCTATGTTGAGAATTAAACTGTAGCATTGTAACAAATCATCTAGAAGCAATAATTCAACATTTATTAAGTTTGTACTTGTTGTACCCTACAGGACCTGGCTTATTCTGGTCACTATTTATTGCGTTATGCTGAAATGTCCTATGCCTGAGGGTTAGCTGCTGATAAAGCACAGGAGCAAAGCCAAATAGGTATTTCAGCCATGTAAAGGAAGTGGATAGATCTAATAATTTTATTAAACTTTCAAAAAGAATGCTTCAAGAATAAAGCCCCAGGCAATGGAAAATGTAATAATAAGGGATAAAACCATCATGCAATTGACTTGCAATGATTGCTTGCTCGACAGAGCAATATCATAGCCTGTGACTCAGGGGTTCCATTGGATCTAAAATGATACCCTGCCTTCCTCTTCGTTGATATTCTTTGTCACCTAGGAGCAGTTAGAATCCTGTGATAATCAAAAGCTTTACTTGATTTTGGACCCGCTGCTGTAAGGTTTTCCTGAGACCATTGTATTCATTACCTATTTTGTCCCATCAAAAGGCTGCTATATTCCAGAAATCTCTGAAAGTTTTAAGTTACCAGAAAAAACATTTCTTCTTTTTTTAAAAAAACACATCCAAGCAATATTAAGTGTCTCTATATGTAGGCACTGTTCTAGGTATTTGGAATCCCACAAAGCCAGATGTCTCTCAACGCCATTTTCTCATTTTGTACTGCTCCTGCACAGATAGCTTAAACTTACACCAAAACTGGCTTTACTTACAGAGTCTTTAAAGCAAGCACAGACTTAAAAAAGCAGAGGAATATGAGAAATCTACTGGCTACTTCAGTCATCTGAAAGGTCTTGTGCTATAGAATAGTAATTGGCTTGGTTTGGAGCTTGGATATGGTTTCTTTCTTCAACTAAATATTATTTTCACATATATATTTAATCACTGACTATGTATAAGAGCCACCTTTTTGGGGTGATTTAGTTCACACCGACTCTCCCTCTGTATTAGATAGCTCTGACCTACTGCCCATAGTTTATTGATCCATGAGAAAACACTTGACCCATGGAGCTGTGTCAAAGTAATGATATGCATTGGACTCTTTAATAAAGGTCCATGAATCATTGCTATTATGGTGTTTGGACCAGACTGTTGATCCTTTGAAGTTAATCTTAGCTTATTCAACTCTTTCTCTGATTGTAATATTATTACATTATATTATTAATATTAACTGTCTTAATATTCTTTTAATAAATTCTATTTTTATTTTTTAAATATTTTTCTTGAAACAAGACTCCTTACTAGTTCAATAATTGTTACAGAATGTGGTCCAACCAAATTTTTTACTTTAAACCAGTTCAAATGCACACTAACAATAAGCATAATGTTGACTTCACTCAAGATATTTTGACTTCACTCAAAACAGCCAAGAACACACCTTATATTCCTTCTAGACTCTTCTCATTCTCATTCAAATTGCTGACATTTAATCTTGTTTCCGACCCTGAGCTTATCCTATGGATTTGTTGACTGATCCTAGTTTTATGGCTTGGCCTTCATGCTTTATTTCAGATTCTGTACTTAGACTCTTCCCATTTTGCCACCTTTTTTTAATGATTATTTACTATAATTTTATACCTTTGAGATCAAAATTCTGTCTTTGGTTTGCTTGGCCAGTGCAATGAATGAACTTATTCTAGTTCTACACAGGTAGGGGCTAGAAGAATATTACAGCTCTAAGTAAAGGATCAATCACCAAATACGATTTGTGGTTCAAAATCTTGATATCACTTTTATAGTTTCTTCATAGGAAGAAACTCAACCAGTTTAAATTATTAATCAATATGTTCAAATTTATTTGTGTCTTTTTTAACACAACAAAGTGAATGAACTGGAAATGTGGGGCAGTGAAAAATCTAAGAACAGAGAACTTTATTAAATTTTATTTTAATTATATAAGCCAAATATACACAACTAACTTTTATATCAGGAAAAGTAGAAGTTAATTTTATTTTCCCTAGAGCTTTCCAAGTATGACCACCTATTTTATTTTTAATTTTTTTATTGTTGTTCTATTACAGTTGTCCTAATTCTCCTCCATTGCTTTTCCCTATCCTGTCTAACCCCCCCCCCCCCACACACACACACACATCCACAGTCAGTGTCTACCCTGCTGTCCGTAGGGGTGTCTTTATATAACCATCTGTCTCTGCTCCTACTGAAGCTGGGGTGTTCTTCCACATCATCACCTCTGATGCTCTCTGAACATGTTTATTAACATGTCTGTTATTCATCCCACTTCAGGGGATAGAGTCCTTGAAGCAGTGGCCATCTCTAATATTTTTCTATATCTGAAGGATTTGATATACAAAAGAAGGCACTTAATAAATTTTGAAAAATAAATTTTTGAGAGCATTGGAAGGCCAGACAGAAACTTATTTTAATATTAAATTTACCTTTTACTACCTATCAATCATACCCTAGTTGATCCTAACTCATTTTACCGCTATGAAATTTCTGTTTTTACCATTGTTCTTCCATTCCTATCTGTTTGATAACTATGTTTCTTTCTGCCCAATAAATTTTAATCTGTTAAACCTCAATTGTTTAAATTTACTCTATGAAAAAAATTCAAGTTTTAGATTACGTATTTAGTAGTTTTAGCAATCCTGGCATTTTCAGACATATCATGAGTGTGATGGTCCTGCAGCCTAGAACTGAGATTAATAGTAATTAAAGTATTGGCTTTGAAGCTTTGAAGACATTTTCAAAGATTTTATTCAGAAGTATCATTTCCTTTCTAGCAAGTTTTAATGAATGTAATTCTTTTATACAAATGGCTATACTTAAGAATGTGTCTCAAAATTGTAAATATTAGTTCATATAATAAATGACACGTTATCAGTGTCATTTTGATCAAAGTAATATCTAATTTGGAACATCTCTGAACATTTTCTAGAAACTAGATAGGGCCCAGACATTTCCAAAACTGCTTAGATGTAAAGTTTGATCAACAAGATGTAATGTGGAAAGACTGAACTTTATAAGTTAAATATCTGGGCCAAAATAATGGTATTTTGGTGGGCAGATAGCAAGTGCATACAACCAAACATATGGAGCCTCTTATTTTACCTTGATGTACTGAATTTCTCACTGCATATCCCCCATTGCATCCAATGTCCCTCAGCATTTCTTCTCTTCATTTTTCCAGTGCTTTATAACTCATATTTCTTTCCTTGTGCTTATACTGCTCTTCTATCCAGTATGATTATTTCCTCTGATCTTTCTCTGCTTCTCAACTCTTATTCACTCTTCACATTCTATTAAAAAATGTTCCTTCTCCATGCTTGGACTAATGTCACAGAGAATTCACTTGCAATGTTCTAGTTCCACAGTGTATCTTTCATTTAATTTTTAAGCTTCCTTGAATAGAGGAGGTGCACCTAATCACCTTTGTATTCTCTGTTGCTTTTAAGAGCCATCAAAATGTTCTATATATAGCCCTGGCTGGTAGCACAGTGGTTAAGGTGCCGGCCTGCGAACCCAAAGGTCGCAGGTTTGATTCCCCAGCCAGGGCACATAACCAGGTTGCAAACCAGGTCTCCAGTCAGGTCTGTGGCTGGAGGCAGGTGAAAGGCAACCATACATTGATGTCTGTCTCCCTCTCTGCCTCTCTCCCTTCCCTTCTTTCTAAAAATAATGAAATAAAATCTTTAAAAAAGAAAAAAAAAATGTTCTCTATATAAATATAGATGTTCAGTAAATGTTCACTAAATTTAAGTAGTCATATTTTAAATTTTATCTTCTAAAATATATTTTTCAAGATTTTATTTATTTTTAGAGAGAGAAATGGAGAGAGAAAGAGAGGGAAGTAAACATTGGTGTGAGAAACATTCAGATCAGACTGGGAATTGAACTGGCAAGCTTCAGGTTGTGGGATAATGCCCCACCAACTGAGCCACGCCAGCCAGTTCATAAAATCTTTTATCTAAAGAGCAAGGCTCTTCTTGCACATTCTTTGTTTTCAATGTCATTCACTAGTACATGTGAAGGAATAGAAGCCGAATATTATGTTTTTATATCTATGTAGTATTTTACACTTTTCAACATGCTGTCATATATGTAATTGCTTCTGAGACTCAGAGAAGTTCTGGAAATGGGAAGAGCAAATAATTTTACTCTTATGTATGAGATGATGAGAAAACTCATCATCAGAAAAAATGACTTGCTTATGTTCTCAGCACTGATCAACAGCCACATCAGGATTCAAATTCTGGCCCTTGATGTGACTGGTGGAGTACTGTCATTTTTGCTCTTTTCTTTACTACATTCATTCCCCTACTAGAATTCCTTGCAGCTCCAGCACATTCCCAGCCTAGGAGAGGCCTCTCTAGCCCACATAGATTTACTCTGCAGGGTGAGTTGTTTTATATCTGATCAGTGGCTGCAGAGGTAACCTCTTACTACTCTGCTTGGGGAGCACTTTTCTTTAAACAAGTGTGGTATGTTGCTTGGTTTTGAATGCACAGGGAGGGATACCAAGTAAATAGATAAACTTGATCAACATCTCACAGTGAGATTAACCTCATTTTATTTCAGTCACATAAATCTTTTCATAAACGGTAACTTATTTGACTGTCAGCTGTCCAAAATGAATGGGTGATTTGTTGAAGAAAGTGCATAACTAACTGAACACCTAGTAAATTTAAATATGAATTTTATATTTTTAAAAGAGAAAGTAGAAATAGTTTGAAAGGGAAAATTTAGCTAACAAAGTACCGAGCTCCTAAAGTATCCTGAGAATTAGCACACATTAGTAAATATAAATGAGAACATCTTTAACTCAAGTTAAATTTATTTTCAGCATAATTTATGGACTAGTAGATTACTCTATTATATATATTAAACAAATACAGGTTAGAAAGAATCATGAAAGAATTACATTCACTCCACCAGTATTTTCATTAATTATATATTTATAATGTTATTGCTGATACTTTAATCAAAACTAGCTAGTCCAAGATAAATTATTTTAATTTCTTTAGTGACAATTTCAGTTTTGCTGCCATGAAATAGAAGTGCTCAATTATTTGAATTTTGTTCTAGCTCTTGGAGTATCTTTTCAGGCAGTCCATTCCAACAAATTAGTCTGGAATGAGTGGAATAAGAAGAGTATTAGATTTATTCTATAAATTATATTATTGTGCATGAGAGGACATCAGCTTTGTGGGATAAATTATTTATGAATCAATGCATTTATGTGTGGATCATCTTCAACATATGATTAATCTGTTGAACATCTAAAGAAGCAGTAAAAGCTGAGGAAAGTGTTGAGATAAGATTGTACCATGAACTGCAGAAATGAACACACAACCAGATAGGATATAAACTATTCACTATCTACAAAGAAAACATCAGCAATATGTTCAAGAATTATTTGAAAGTATCAATAACTTGTAAAGTCCACAATGACTTTAGCCATACTTTGCTTCATTAGATTCTCAGAACTGAATAGCATAATTAATATGTTTTCCCATTTACAAGTGTGGAAATTCAAGTTTTTAAAGTTGACTAATAACTCACATCTAGTGAATCTGAGCCCAGAACATAGGTGTTATTGTTGCCTGTCCAAGGCTTTGGCACCATATTTTACTCCCTCATGTGTACATCCTTTATTTAATGTGTACTAGGGACACCAAAAATATCATTGTTTATGTGACTGAAGAATTTGTAATTTAATTAGGTTGCCAAGAGAAGGTGGAACACATGCATATGTTTACAATACTCTTGACACACAGGAGATGCTCATGAATATGTGACTGAATGAAAGAGCTAAGTGCCCAATTAACAAAAGGCAATGAATAATATAATCACTAAGAATAATCACTAAAGCAAGGCTGGCAGAAACATCTTAACACTACAGGAATGAGAAAGCAACATATAAACAATTTGAGTGTCCATAAAGAGGAGGAAAGGTGGTTCCTCCTAGCAGACTTAGCAATTTTACCAACGCACAGGGACCACCTATTAATTCAGTAAACAATTAGTGAAATGGCTTGACTATGGGAGAAACTTTGTATAAGAGAGTAGTGAGGGTAGAAATAAGGAGCAGAGATGGATGGAGAATTAGATTGAAAGATTAATATGGAACTGGTTGTTTTCCACCGTGGCTGCAGCAGTCTGCATTTTTATCATCAATGCACTAGGGTTCTTTTTCCCAAATCCTTTTCAGCATTTGTTGTTTGTTGACTTATTAATGATGGTCATTGTGATTTTAATTTGCATCTCTCAGATGGCTAGTGATGTTGAGCATCCTTTCATATGTTGATGGGTCACTTGTATGTCTTCCTTGGAGAAGTGTTTATTGAGATCCTTTGCCCATTTTTTTTTTTTTTTTTTTTTTTAATGTATGGTTGCTTTTCACCTGCTTCCAGCCACAGACCTGACTGGAGACCTGGTTTGCAACCTTGTTATCTGCCCTGGCTGGGGATTCGAACCTGCGACCTTTGGGTTTGTAGGCCGGCGCCTTATCCAATGTGCTACCAGCCAGGACCTTTGCCCATTTTTTAATTGGATTGTTTGTTTTCCTGGTGTTGAGTCATATAAGTTTTTCATATATTTTGGAGATCAAACCCTTGTCTGATGTATCATTGGCAAATATGTTCTCCCATGCAGTTGGTTCCCTATTCATTTTGATGACAATTTCTTTAACAGTACAGATACTTTTTAGTTTTATATAGTCCCGTTTGTTTATTTTTTCCCTTACCCTTGGAGGCAAAAATATTGCTACATCGGGTATCTGAAATTTTCCTGTCTATGTTTTCCTCTAAGACTTTTATGGTGTCCCAGCTTACATTTAGTCTCTTATCCGTCTTGAGTTTATCTGGTGTGTTGTATATGTTGGTGATCTAGTTTCACTTTTTTTTTTTTAAATATTTTATTAATTATTTTTAGAGAGAAGGGAAGGGAGAGAGGCAGAGAGGGAGAGAGACATCAATGTAATGGTTGCTTTTCACGTGCCTTCAACTACGGACCTGACTGGAGACCTGGCTTGCAACCTGGTTATGTGCCCTGGCTGGGAATCAAACCAGTGACCTTTGGGTTTGCAGGTCGGTGCCTAATCCACTATGCCACCAGCCAGGGCCTCTAGTTTCTTTTCTTTCTTTCTTTCTTTTTCTTTCTTTCTTTCTTTCTTTTTTTTGCATGTATCAGTCCAGTTATCCCAACACCATTTATTGAAGAGGCTATTTTTACTCCATTGTATGCTCCTGCTCTCTTTGTCAAATATTAATTGACTGTAGAGACTTGAGTTTATTTCTGGGTTCTTTGTTCTATTCCATTTATCTGTGTCTCTTCTTATGTTATTACCAGACTGTTTTGATTATAGTGGCCTTTTAGTATGGTTTGATATCATGTATTCTGATTCCTCTTACTTCTTTTTTTAATTAATTTATTGTCCTATTACAGTTGTACTGCCTTTTGACCCAGCAATTCTGCTACTGGAATATATCCTAAGAAACCTGATTTACCAATTCAAAAGAAATTATGCCCCTCTATGTTCTCAGTGGCACTATTTACAATGGTCAAATGCTGGAAACAGCATATGTGTCCATTAGTAAATGTGTGGATAAAAAAAACTGGTATATTTCCACAATGGAATACTATGCAGCAAAAAGAAAGAAGTGACTCCTACCTTTTGTGACAGCATGGATGGAACTGGAGAATATTATGCTTAGTGAACTAAGACAGTCAGTGAAAGACAAATACCATATGGTCTCACCTAAAGAAGGATCTAATGAACAATATAAATTAACAAACAAAATAGAACCATAGGCATAGAAACATGGAACAGGCTGAAAATGACCAGAAGAGATGGGGGAGGGGATGTTGGTGGAAAGTATCAAGATTTCTAAACTACCATGTGTTTCCATAATGTTCTCCAAAAGACTGTGCTGATTTGAACACTTATTTGTTATTAAATCATTAATTCATTTAACAAAAAAAAATATGGAACTGGCTGTGAAAAACATTTAAGTTTAAATTTAATGCTGTAGAAAATACCTAACTTTGAAAGTGTTTTACTTTTGTTTTTCTTTTGGTAAGGCTCCACATACAATAGATTTTAATTCAAACAGCTTCAGACTAAGGTTAAAAACATGGTTCTGTTTTTGAAAATCAAATTTATTATAATAAAGTTTATGTCCAATAGAGGGCATCTATTTAGGTGAGCAATGTGATTAGTTTTGACAGATCTACACACTTGTGAATTACCACACCCCCTAAAGATATAAAACATTTCCATCACATCAAGTCCACAAAGTAAAGTATAGATTCTATTTGATACTATCACTGTTTGGCTACTTGATCCTCAATCTGTCACCTAACTTTTCTAGACTTGTCCTAAACTGTATACTATCTCTATCTCAGCATTGCTGTATGGGAAATATTAGACATTGAAGGTATGAAGTTTTTTAAATTAATTTATTCTTGTATTACATTTGTCCCATGTTTTCCCCATTGCTCACCCCTACCCCACCCACATCATACCCTCTCCCACAGTCAACCCCCACATGTTGTCCATGTGCATGGATCATTCATATTATAGTCCCATGGCTAAACTCTTTCTCTTCTTTGCCCTTTTCTCCCCATTCCCCTCTCCCCCCTGGATACTTTATACTTTTTAAAAATTGTGAAATGTGATGAAAGTGTAAAGACTTATTATTTTAAGTAATATGTAGTTACAGGAAGACTAATAGGACTACCGAACGTAGAATGGACTCAAAGAACATTTGGAAGTAGAAAAAACATCAGCAAAATGTGTTTTACATTGCAGGCATAATGTGATTCATGCAGGGGCATAGATTCCTGATACAAGGATGCAGAATAGGACCAGATTTACTAAGGGGCTCCAGGCTATCTCATGGGTACATTCATTTCATCCCCATACGGGTTTAGATTTCAGGTCATGACTCAGCAAAATTTCAAGTGATTTATGGTCAGAAATCATTGAGCCCACTCAAAGTTAGACAACAGCAAGCACCTAATTCATGGATTCAGGGTCAGCACGTACCAACTTTAGTACATCATCCTACTCCTGAAGGATTTTTCTAAAAATGCAACTGGTTTATGTATTCCCTAGATTAAACCATTTTAACGGCCCCACATCGCACTTAGGTTAAACCAACATTCCTTAGGATGATGCATAAGATTATTGAAAATTTGATGCTTGCTAATTACTTCAAATGCCTCTCTCATCATGCTCTAACCTAGTCTGTGTATCATAATTCTTAGTTTTCCTCCATCATGCCTGGATAACTTTGATAATATACAATGCCACTTCTCATTGAGCCTAAACTCAGGATGGTTTGCAGACGTTTCAGCATACATCATCAGAGTGATCAGAAATGCATGAGCTTTGGCAATGGAAAAATATGACCTTGGCATCTTCCCTGTCATTAACTAACTGTGGGGCCTGTTGATGAATCTCAGTAAGTCTAAGTTTCCATATTTGTAAAATAAAAGTAGGATAATAGTACTAATCTCCTGGGCTTCCTATGTGTATTAAGTGAAATAGCAGAATACCTAATAGCAAGAAATCTAGACCAAGACTGTCTTGGTCTTATTCTATCTCTGCCACATGTGAAATATATGATTTTGAGAAAATTACTCAACTTGCTGTACCTCAATTTCCTCACAGACAGAGAGATAACCTACCTCACAGGATTTTTGTTAGGATTAAACTAGTGAACAGAGATCAAACACTGAGAAGAATGCCCAGCACATAGCATTCAATAGGTGATATATGTAATCATTATCACCATTATAATTTATTTAAATAGAATAGAAATATTAAGGTGCAATAACAATAACCTCTCACTTCTTTTCTACTCCACCTTCAGAGGAAAATGTCTTCTGTGTGTTGTCTTTTGCCCTCTGCAGCTAACAGTGATCAGAGCTCATTTTCACTGTGAAGAATCTGGCTAACAGACTGATTCCCTTCAAAAGGTCAGAGATAAAACCTTACTTCCCAGGGCTCAGAGCATTTTCTCAGCAAGAAGAGCCCATCACAGGGACTGTGGCCTCATTAGGTACTCAGTGCTTTTCAGAGTCTGGGTCAGCAGACAGGGGAGGGGAGGAATCCGGGTGATTACCCTTATCTCAAGCAGCCTGCTTGTAGAAGGGAAACAGAAAATGCAGGAGGAGCAATATGGTAATGAAGTAGCAACAGATAGAAAATGAGGAGAATTTTAGTAGCTTCCTAGATTGGGAAACTGTGGAGTAAGAGAACCTTCAAAAAGGTGTATTAAAAGTTGCTTCTGTAAGGTGCTACACGAAACTCTTGTGCCTCTCCTTTAAAGAAACTTTCAGGAAAATTCTGAATCATTCTTAAAACCTTGTGGAGTCAGATTATTATTTCTTAGGATTGGATGTGGTATGGAGTATAGGCCATGTTGAATTGTAGTAATTACTATTATTGATAGATATATTATGTTCAGTTTTCTGTATTGGATGTTTTCTTTTTATCTCTGATCATTTGATTCCTTCTGCTTACAATACCCTCCTCTCCTTGTTTATCTCATATATTTACATTTGTAACATCCTTTCTGACCTATGTAAAGCATCTTTTCCTCACTGTAATTGATCAGTTTCTCCTTTGACCCTCATTGCTTTCTTATATATTCCTCTCTTGCTCAGCCTTTCTCTAATTCATTGCAGCCATAAATACCAGCCTTGCTCAACTACATGCAATGCTTGTGTGCATTATGGGAAAAACAGCCTGTAAACAGTTGACCCTTTTAACAATTTATGCTTCTTTCTGCTTAGTAACGACACTCTCACAGGCTGTTTATCCTGTGTGTACAAATATTTTCCCCCTGGCAGCCTTGGATTCATAAGAGCTGATTCTTGGAAATAATTATTCCCACGTTTCAGTTTCTTTTTTCCTAGGACTCCCTTCCAGGGTTCATGAACAAGCTCTGGGTGCAGAGGGGGCCTAGGAGTAACAGAATGCCATAATATTATTTATGTGTAACTCTTGGGTAAAGGGTAACAAAGTCAATGACAATGGAGAGTCTGTCAACTATGCCAGGACAAATCACCAAAGAAACAGGGGCCTTAGAGGTAACAGGTTAGTCTTGACTGCTTGGTCAGCATAATTTTAGATAATTAAATTATATTTTTATTATTTATTGATCACCAAGAAGTAGTATGCTTCTTGACCAGCCACGAATAGAGAATAGAGTGACAATACATTATTATTTGCTTCAAACATTCTGATTACACTTGTTGAACAGGAGTGTAATTTTGAATAAGTACCTTTTTTGACACTTAAATGTGACATGGTTTAAACAATGCATTATATAGCCCCCTATAATATAGGTTAATACCAGTGATAAAGAAGATTAGCCCTGACCAGTATGGCTCAGTTGGTTGGGTATCCTCTTCCAAGTAAAATGTCACCGGTTCAATTCAGGGTCAAAGCACGTACCTGGGTTGTGGGTTTGGTCCCTAGTCAAGGCACATACAAAAGGCAACCACTCTGTTTCTCTCTCATACCAGTGTTTCTCTTCTTCTCTTTCCCTCTCATGTCCTTTCTCTCTAAAAATAAACAAATAAGTATTTTTTAAAAGATCAATCAGTCTTTCAGATACAGTAGAGTGACTGTCTACATGCCTTAATAAGCATATGGTATCTCTTCTGTTATCTTGGTCTCAGCTGTCTTGGCTTCTGGATTAGTAGAGAATCACAGGTACAATTCATATCCTTTCTTTTCCTTTGCATTGGCTTGACTGTATTCAAGTGTCCTCTAACCATAATCAGTGACCAGCTTCACAGGCCTAATGGACAAAAATTATATCACTGGTTGAGAGACTGGGGTGTTTTACATGAGCGTAGCTTAAGAATTAAGGGTGGGTAATTTTATCAAGACTAATCCTACTTTGACCCCCTCCCCTCCATAGAAGAAGATGGCCTTTGGCAAAGCCAAACGTAAAGTAATCAGTCCTCCCTTGGTTTGGAGGTGGCTGAGTGGAGCTGTAAGCCACTGCTGTGACATACAGTTTTTTTGTTGCTAAAGTGGAATCCTCTAAAATGCCTTGGTGATGTTAGGGAAATGGGCTGGTTTCACCCATCAATGAATAATCACATAGCAAGATAGAGTGGAAGGTCAAGATTCTGCCCTGTTGTATATATACTGCTATAACTATAAGGCTTGGATCCCAGTTCCTGATCATGACAAAAGATGAACTGGTTTTATCCCCAGTTATGAAGCTTAGAAAGCCCCAAGGCCCAAAAGCTGGGTTCCCTTTATCAGAGTCTGATGCCCTCTCCTATAAGATTATATTTGACACACAACCAATTTAGATAGCCTTTTTATTTTAGTTAGTACAAGAAGGTTAAGTCATTCTCTATTTTTTTCTAGATCCCAATCTCCCAAAAATTCTACATTCTCATTTCTGACATCACTTTTCTTCAACTTCTGAAATCATTTTTTGTCCTCTGCAACTCACATTGATCAGAGAAATCTCTTCTGTCTTCACCCTCTTGCTCTATGAGAAATTATACCTCTCACTACTTTCCTAGAAGCCATTTCAAGTGGTGGCTGTTTTCTTTTTCACTCTCCTTGTACTGCTTAGGCTGGAGGAGAGCAAAGAGTAGGTTTTTTCCTTTTTGACCCAGCTGCTTTCAGTGTATTCTCCATACCTCTTACCTACAACCTCTGGTTTAGAGTTTTGTGCCATAACATCATGCCTTACAAAAACACCTTCTTGTAATCATCTAATCCTCTTTCTTGAAAACATTGTTTATAGAATCACTGTTACTTTAACACCATTATTATAATTTTAAAGGCTATCATCATTCATGTTGATTTTTTTTTCTTTTTGGAGGCTATAATCATCCATGTTGTTTATCCTTCCAGTACTTTGGACTTTCATTTCTTCAAAATTTCTTCTGCTATTTATTGTAATTTACACCTACATTAGCTTCTTACTTCAATCAGCAGAACCTAAACATGACCTCAATTTCTACCTTTCAATTCTCTTTTCATTACCTCCACTTATTAATAGTATGTTTTCATTTTTTTAAAGATTTTATTTATTATTTTTAGAGAGAGAGGAAGGGAAAGAAGCAGAGAGGGAGAGAGACATCAATGTATGATTGCCTTTCACCTGCCTCTAGCTATGGGCCTGGATGGAGACCTGGCTTGCAACCTGATTATGTTCCCTGGCTGGGAATCAAACCAGAGACCTTTGGGTTCACAGGCTGGTGCCCCATCCACTGTGCCACCAGCCAGGGCTTATTAATAATATGTTTTCTTGTCTATATCTCACCGGACTATGTATGAATTTATCAATCCTTTGAAGCACCAACATGTTCAACTTTAGACTCCAAGAGAGAAATATAGTATGTGGATCATTTGTAGAGTGAATATTTATTCTCTTCTTACTGTATGTCTGGCATAGAGCTAAGTATTTTACACACATCATTTTATTTGATTCTCACAACAAAGTGGGGAGAAATTACTATTATTACATTCATGTTAAAGGTAAGAAAACTGAGCTTAAAATATTTGATTGGTTTGCCCAATATTACACACATAGTGTAACTAATCAAACACTAGATTTCAAGTCTTTCAGAAAGTCTTAGAATATTCTCAACCACTTTGCTATATTCAAATGATTATTGAATGAATGATTCAACTCTTAGGATCAGAGAGAGTTGGGACCCATAGACTATAGTTCTCATTCTCATGTATCCTTAAACCTAAGCTTACCACTTCCCAAGAATGTTTTAAAGATGTGCATTTAATGGAGCATATTGGGAAAGTTCTTAGTAATGAGAGACTCTCTTCTCACTGTGTAAGCTGGGGCCTGGAGGAGGGCAGTGGGAGCTAGAAAAGTTACCTAACCTAAAGTATTCAGAAGGAAAATCTATTTTCCTTTTTGGAATGAAGTTAGTTTCAAAGCAAGAAGAAATAAGAAATTATATCTACAAGAGTTTAAACTTCAGCTTCCAAACTGTACTTTCTTGATGGATAAAAAAGAATGAAAGATAAAGCTATATCTCAGATTTTCAAGTTTTGTGTTTAATAAAAATCAAATGAATCTCTGCCAAATGGATGAGTGGGAGTCAGATGTATAATTAAACTTCCTTCTGGAATGTATGCCACTCAGAGATCAAATGGTTAGCATCAGCTTGGTCTTTCCAAATGGGATCTATTGCTTAATGGAAAGTTGTCAATAGTTCTCACCATGGAAATTTAACAGAATAGATTTTTTTTAAAGTAAATGTTCTAACTCATTTAAGAATCTAAGCACACATTTAGAGAAAAAGAAACATGAATAATGAATTGTAAATCATAGTCCAGTAGTGTCTCTGACTTTATGCAGATTGCCAGTTGGGTTTCTTTTAAACTTAATGTCATATATGAGTTATTCTTAAGGTTTCTCTTCTTACACCTCTCTCAACATTGATTTGCAATAAATGGATGGGTTTAGCCATGTGATGAATGACATTTTTAAGAAAACACTAGATATTTGAGTTTGCCCTTTCCTAACATCTAAGAAAAAAAGGCAGGGGCGGGTGTCAGGAAATATTCACAGCCAGAATAGAGCAGACGAAAATTCAGCATTACCTTTAAATACCATTCTGTATAGACAGCTCACTCTGTTGGAAAGAGGTAAATAACATTTCAGTTACAGGGAAAAAAAAATGCTTGTACAAAGACTCCTATCTCTGCTGAAGCCCAAAATAAATTCTATTTTGTAAGATTATACCTATAGTAAGAATTTCAATTCATTAAATATCATTAAATAGCTATCCTCAAAATCAATACATATAAATACAGTATTTTAAATGTCATATATGTTTGTAGCATTTCCTATTCAAAATTTTTCAAAAAGGAGAATCGCTTCAGTTCAATGAACAGTCCTTTCTTCTGTCAAACCGACAAGTTGCAATTGATGTTTTCTGTTTTAAAATTTATTTTATTCTTGTTTATTCTATTACAGTTGTCCCATTTTTTTCCCCCTTTGCCCTACTCCATCCAGCCCACTCCCTGCTCCAACAGTCTATCTCCACACTGTTGTCCATGTCCATTGGTCATTCATACTGTTCTCTGACTAAGCCCTTCCCCTTCTTTCCTCCATTCCCCCTCCCCTCTTTCCTCTGGCAGATGTCCTGCCAAAGGACCTGTTTCCTGGTCCTTGTTTCCATGTCTCTGATTCTGTATTGCTCATTAGTTTATTTTTATTATTAGATTCCTCTTATAAGTAAGATTATATGGTGTTCACTTTGGCAGCACATATACTAACATTGGAAAAATACAAAGAAGATTAGTGTGGCCCCTGAGCAATTGACTTTTTACAATGTGGTTAATGAGCAAAAGCAGTTCCCATGGGTACCTTGAGGGGAGAAACACTTCTATTTGAAATAATATTTGGAGCCTTAGAATTTTTAGTTTTCTTTCATATTTAACAAAGCACCTAGACATTATCTTATTGTGAGCAGGTTACTGATCTTTGTTGTTCACTCTTTTACTAGGTGAAATTAACTATAATCTTGTACCCTGAGTAAATATCCCCTACCTCAATACCTTGTACTAATGTAAGGAAAGATAACCAACTCCCTCTATACTGAAGTGAATAAATCTTACGTTTATTCTTTCTTAAAATGTCAAAAATAAACCCAGTTCCTATGTTTCTGGGAAACCTTACTGCTTTTTCGGTGAATGGTGCTGCCCTATACTGGTGTTCTCACTGTACTTGTGTAACAAGAACTTAAGCTGCCCTTAACTTTTCAACTGGGAGAAGGGTTATTTCTGCTGCTTCCTGACCAGTGCAGGATTACCACATGCTGAGCACATTTGCTGTAGTTCTCTACTTTGAGGTTAATAGTGATTGAAGGGATTTTAGGGCAGAATTTAAAGCCCAATTTGAATACGGAAGTCTTTTGGTATCTTCAGGTTGATGGGTTTCATGTAAGGGAAAAGTTCTTCCTTCTACTGAGCTAAAGTCATTAGTATTATTATGGGGGAGTTCATGTGGCTCTGCTCCCTGAATCTTGCCCCTGGATCAAGGAAAGATACAGAGTATAGTTTAATGTTTGGAATGTGTGGTTGGGAATTTATATACTTCATTTCTGTCATTAATATGCTTAGGGCAGTCACTGACCATACTTTATTCAACCATAAATATTCAGTTTCTTATGAAAGAAAATATATATTGTTTAAAACATTTGTGATTATACTTTATAATAATAACCTTCCTGTTTTCTTCAGTAATATTAATATTTATAATGGAAGTATTTAGGATCGTATTACATAAGTTATTATTGTAATACTGGTTTTGGCCATGAGTAGTTTCGGAGGTATAGATTATCTTTTGTAGACAAAGGGCCATATAACTGGCTCACATTTAATAATGAGAACAATAATCACAGCAATAATAAAAGCAGCAGCAGTGATTAGTTGTGAACTCAATACAAGCATTAACTACAAATAGACTGTCTTATCCAGTCAATTTTGAAAAACAGGGATATTTGGCACAATGTTTTGAGTTCTGACACAGTTGCAAAAAAGTTAATTCCTTTTGACTTCTGCCAGTTAGTATTAAACTTACGAGGCATGAAGTCATCTAATTTTCCATAATAGGTTTTCTGTAGAGTTCCCAGTAGAAAACATTTATGCTTGAAACATATGTGCCTAGATCTCACAAACCACAGGAACATTTATTTACAAAAATGCACAGTCTTCCCTTTTTAAGGCTTGGAAACAAAGTAATTTTTTAGAAAGATGGGTGAAAATGGGCCATAAATTTGCTCATATCTTTAATGAAGTTCCAACAAATCAACTGAGTTAAAGCCTAGGATATATTAATTTGCATATTTATATATCCAAACTTTTGCCAATTACCACTTTTCCCTCATCTCCATTTTATTCCAATTGTGCCCACTATTTTTTTCTATTGAAGTGACACATTTTATTTTTGTCATCAAGGGGAGAAGTATAGGATGCCTAATAAGATCAAACTGAGATGAAAAATTATACCATTTCATTGTATAAAAAGATCAATTTTTTAAAGCTTTTATTTATTATTTTTAGAGAGCGGGGAAGGGAGAGAGGCAGAGAGGAAGAGAAACATCGATATATGATTGCCTTTCACCTGTCTCCAGCTAAGGACCTGGCTGAAGACCTGGCTTACAACCTGGTTATGTGCCCTGGATGGTGAAAAGATCAATTTTAACATAGTAAGTTTCCTGAAATGCAGTAAAAATAAATGCATATTAGACAATTAACTGTCATTAACTTATTCTTAATCTTATTGTCATCTGATATTTTACAGTGTAGTCAGGCCCTTATGACACAATTCTGGGTTGAAATCTTGAAACCATTTAGATTCAAAGGAGAGTATATTATTACATTTTAGCCTACTTCATGATTTTTTAGAACCTGCTGACCACTTACAGAAAATAGTTGGCTCTCAGTTTCTTCTTATCCTTCAGGTTTCCAAAACACATAATTTTTACCTTCTTTCTAGGGGATTATTCTCTGTTTTCGTGAATTACTAATATCTTGCAGTTTCCTCTCTAAGCATCTATCTTAGTCTGAGCTTATGTTTAATAATGCTTATTTACTGCCACAGATTTTAGAAATAGTATATTTTCTGCAGAATTTTTTTAAATACAAAAATAAAGTAAAATAAAAAGCATTTATAGCCCTGTCTGGTGGCTTAGTGGATAAGGCACTGGCCTGCAACCCCAAGAGTCGCTAGTTCGATTCCCAGCCAGGGCACATAGCCAGGTTGCAAGCCAGGTCTCCAGCCAGGTCCATAGCTGGAGGCAGGTGAAAGGCAACCATACATTGATGTTTCCCTCCCTTTCTTCCTCCCTCCTTGCCCTTCTCTATGCAAATAATCAATAAAAAAACATTTACATTCTGCAAATCCAGAGATGACCATATGTTTGTGTTCTTCTCTCTTCCCTACTGTGCGCGTGCGGGCTCACACACACACACACACACACACACACAACAACCACTCTACCATACATACATGCATATACATAAAATTGGAACTATATTGCAAAGTGACATTATAGTTATTCATATTTTCCTTTAACATCTCCTACAGAGTAGTGAATATTTACTGTAGATGTTGCTTTACATTAGAATTACCTGAGGAACTATAAAAGAATTTTGAAAAAAATCTGCCTTTCAGCTTCAGAAAATTTGATTTAATTGGTCTGGTTTTATGTATAGGTATTTCTTTTTTAAAAAATCTCCAGACATTTCTATTCATCTAAAAAATAGAGAATCAATGCCACAGGGAATTTTTTTTATTTTCTCTAAACCTTTATACTTGGAAATGAGTCTATAGCTACATACAACAATAAACTCTTCTCATTCTAGTTCCTTTACTTGATTTCTGACAGTTGATTACATTCTTTAGTTGTAGATCAGGTTGGATTATAGTTTTTAATTTTTCATTTTGTTAATAAGAAATCTATGATGCCCTTTTCTAGATGACTTTGCAAAACCTCTATTACTAAAGTAGGTGGAGTATACACCTAAATAAATATCCCCAATCCTTTGATATGTATTTTACTTGGACCAAGAGAATGCTAGTGGATATGAGATGAACAAGGGGTTTAAATATACTTGACTTGTTACATGTTTTCCATATACTTTGAGAAGGACATATTGACACAGTAAAGGTGTGATCAGCAACCTATACTACTTAGGTTACATGGAGGATACTTGAAATCAACCTGATTATTCATAAATAACTATCCAAAAAAATGTTGTGTTTGTTATACAGCATCAATGAAGGAAAAAACCTGACTATTCACCTTTCTTCTGATTCAGTTTTTTCCTTTTTTTATTGTTGCTCTTTTACAGTCATCCTAATTTTTCCCTTATTGCTCTCCCCAGCCCCACATAACCCTACTACCACAGTAAGTCCCCACCCTGTTGTCCAAGTCCATGTCCAGGGGTCATTTATACCTGTTCCTTGATTAGACCCATTCCCTTCTCTTCCCCACCTCTCTGGTCACTGTCATGTTTCCATGACTGTGGTTCTATTTTGCTCCTTTGTATGTTTCATTCATTAGGTTCCTCTTAAAAGGTGTGATTGTATGGTATTTGTCTTTCACTACCTGGCTTATTTCACTTAGCATGATACTCTCCAGTTCCATCCATGTTGTTGTGAAAGGTAGGAGTTCATTTTTTCTTTCTGCTGTGTAATATTCCATTGTGTAAATGTACTAGCCTTTTGATCCATTCATCCACTGATGAGCACTTAGGCTGTTTCCAACACTTGGCTGTTGTAAATAGTGTTGCTATAACATAGTGGTGTATAGGTTGTTTTCAATTGGTGTTTCAGGATTCTTCAAGTATAACCCCAGCAGTGGAAAAGCTGGGTCAAAACACAGTTCCCTTTTTAGTTTTTGGAGGAAATTCCATACTGTTTTCCATAGTGGCTGCACCAGGCTGCATTCCCACCAACAGTGCAACTAGGGTTCCCTTTTCTCTACATGCTCACCAGCACTTGATGCTTGTTCATTTGTTAATAATGGCCATTCTGACAGGGGTAAGGTGGTATCTCATGGTTTTAACTTACATCTCTCTGAAGGCTAGTGATGTTGAGCATCTTTTCATATGTGTAAGGGCCCTCTTTATACCCTTGAAAAAGTGTCTGTTCAGGTCCTTTGCCCATTTTTTAATTGGATTGTTGTCTTCCTGTTGTTGGATTATATGAGTTCTTTATATTTTTTGTAGATCATACCCTTGTCCTAGGTGTCATTGGCAAATACGTTTTTCCATACACTTGGTTCCCTTTTCATTTTGATGATGGTTTCTTTAGTTGTGATTCTTTGTTTCTATGATACTGATACTATATTCTGCTTCTCTTACTCTTTCTTTCTTTCTTTCTTTCTTTCTTTCTTTCTTTCTTTCTTTCTTTCTTTCTTTCTTTTTTCTGCGAAAAGCTTTGTTGTTTCCATTTGGTTCAATGCATAGGAGAGGGTTGCAGGAGAACTAAAAGGGTGTCTACTGGTTTCAGAAAGAAGCTCAGGGAAAAGCCAGATACCAGGGAAATGCAGAGGGGCCCCTCCAAGGCCTCCAGGTTCCAAAGGCCTTCTAGTCATGCTTGAGGGTGAGCCTTTCAAAGAGATACTTGCCCACCCCAGCCTGAGGGGTGGCCAGCCAGCCAGTGGATGTTATTCAGGTGGTTACCCATCTTCTTGATGGCTTCCACCTCCTCACCCAGAAAATGGTTCTCCAGGAAGTCACAGAAATGAGGGTCTTTGCAGGCAGAACCCAGGGCCTGCAGACCCAAAAGGGCCTGGTTCAGGTTCTTCTCCAAGGCCAAGGCAGCTTCCATGGCCTCCTGGGTCTTACCCTCCTCATCTTGGGGAGGCTGCACCATGCCTTGGAAGAGAATGTGGCTACCTCACTGGTTTTGCAGCTCTAAGAAATGCCCAGTGCCCTCATGCTTCTCCTCAGAAGCTCTCAGAAGAAATGTCCCACACCCTGCAGAGCCTCGTGGTCTCAGTGGAGATAGAAGCCCAGAGAGAGGTAGGTGTAGAAGGCCTGCAGATGCAAGTTGGCCAGGAGGTTGATGGCAGCCTCCACCTTGGTGGAATAATTCTGACAAATTTGGGAGCTCATGGTTGTTCCTCAGTGAAGGTTTAAGGTTAAAAACAAACAAACAAACAGTCTTTGGCTGGTGGGGCTCATTAGTTTGGCATTGGCCTGCAAACCCAAAAGTCACTAGTTCTATTCCCAGTCAGTGCACATAACCAGGTTGCAAGCCAGGTCTCCAGCCAGGTCCATAGCTGCAGGCAGGTGAAAGGCAGCCATGCATTGATGCTTCTCTCCCTTTCTTCCTCCCTCCCTGCCCTGCTCTCTGAAAATAATGAATAAAATCTTTACAAAACAAAAAATAAATAAATAAACAAATAAAAACCAAAACAGTATTTGCTGGTTTGGAGGCTGAGAATGGTTGAGCTGGTTCCAAAGTTGGTGACTGGAAAAGAGGTTGGAGGGTAGTTGGAGAGAAGGCATGTCCCTAGGTCTGTTCCACCCAAACCCTGTTGAAGCAAGATACAGATCCAGGGACCATGGATGGCACTGTCCTCTCTTACACTCTTGGCAATTTTTATTTAAGACACTTTGATAGCTTCTTTCCTCATAACATAAATATAAACATTGTTCTAGAACTCCATTCTTACTCTTGTCAATTCTTAATAAATTCTTCTTGACCATCTTCTTCATTACCATTATTTTAACCATATTAATTGTGTCTTTATTAGTAGCTTCAGAACATGAACAAAATTTTTGTGAAAATTTTTGTAGCCTCATCTTAGGACATGTTTTCATTGCTTTTAGATAGAGAGAGTGAGAGAGAAACATTGATCAGCTACCATCTTGTATTTGTTTCAAATAGGGACTGACCCCACAACCTAGGTATGTGCCCCAACTGAAAATCAAACCTGTGACCTTTTGAGTCAATGGCACAGAACTCCTACCAACTGAGCCACATCAGCCAGAACAGAAATTTTGTGAATTTTATTTATGAAATGCAATCATAGCTTAAGTTTAGTCATGTAGAAATTAAACTCATTACTTTCTTTCTCTACTTCCCTACTTCTCATGAATTACCCATACTGATTAAAACTACCACCTACATTGTCAGTTCAATAAAAATGAAGAGAAAAGAAAACAAAGAGGAAAGGAGAGAAAAGAAATAAGGAAAGGAAGATGGATAAATCTAGGCTGCTATACTTTTGAATTCTTATAGCCACTTGATCACCTGATAAACTGGAACATAACCTCATGACCCATTTTATGGAGAGTTTCCTGGCTACTTGTAATCTTCAGAAATTTAGTCATTCTAAACTGTCTTTTTACTTTAAAGCTTGCGTTTATAAGTTTTCTCTCTTATTTTTTTCTCCAAACTCATTTATGACAGGGCCTGTGTTGTCTTCATGTTTGATTTCAGAGCCACCAATAGTGTTGACACATAGTTGGTATCTAGTAAATATGTGTTGAGTGAATTGTGTCACAAGTTATCAGAGGCTGAATTACTAATATGGGCTTTTTAGAAATTGTTAGCGTGACCAAGGATAAATTATTTTGTGTTTATTTTTAGTTTCCCTATCTATCAGTTGAGAATGTGCTGAATTATTTTTCTTCAGCGAAGGGTTGTTAAATGATTAACAAATAGAGCCATTTAAAACAGAAATAAAGTGCTGGGGAAATGATAATGAATTAGATTATGGAATTTGGCTCATTGTGTTATTAGTATTCTGTCTATTGAAATCACACTGCCAAATGATGACCTAATTATATCCCATTTACCAGATGGTTAATTGTGGCAAGCAAAGAACATTAGCAGTTATTGTAAATATTGTCTTTTGATAGTAAAACATGTTCCAGAATTACTAATTTATTTTTTAAATAATAATTTTTACCTGTAACTTTAGAAAACTATTCCTGAGTTTAATAACATTGTTATTAAAATATGGAGAGGAGATAATGATTCAGAAAGACCTAGGCTGGCCCTGGACAGTGTGACTTAGTTGGTTGAAGCATCCTCTCATACACCAAAAGGTCATTGGTTCAATTCCCAGTCAGGGCACATTCTTTGTTATAGGTTCGACACCCTGTTGGGGCTTATGTGGGAGGTAACTTGTCAATGTTCCTCAGATATCTCTCTCTCTCTTTCCCTCATCCTCTGTCTAAAAACTAGTGAGAATTTAAAAAAGAAAAAGAAAAAGAAAAAGAAAAAGAAAGGGGTAGGCTAAAATAAAATAACCAGTGCAATGTAATTTTAAATAATTTGGTTTTTCTTTACAATGTTGGGCCACATTTTGATTCAAGGAGCAAGATAATATAATACGAATGTCAACATAAGAAATGTCCAAACCCATAAGAATTTTTATGAGTTTATTTCAGCCAAACTGACGACAATTGCTGGGAAGCAAAACCTCAAGGGATTGAGCAAATACTCCAGAAAATAACAGTTTTGCACCTTATTTTATACATTTCAATGGTAATAGAAGGGGTTCGGCCACTTGCCACCCTAATATATGACCCAGCAATTTGTGTTGAAGAATACATACAGGTTTTTATAAACACTGTTCCAATTTGGGGTGGAGGACTGAGAGCACTCCTGCTCTAAGACCTTCTCTCCCAAGAGACCTTGAACTTCTCTTGCCCTCTAAAAGACTACATGCCAAAACCATGCTCAGTTCTCCATTTCCTCATCTGTCTTTAGGCCAGTCACAAAAACAGATCTATCCTTTCTGAAATGTGTACTTGTGGGTTTTAGAGTCACCATCTTCTTGCAGAAACTCTTTCCTTCAGCATTTGGGTGCCAGCTCTCAGTCTCCATGTTGCAGTCCAGGACACCTCTGCTTGCTGCACTGGATCATAGCATCCTAGAGACTGGAATCCAATGAGGCATACATCCCAGAATAGGACCCTGCCTCCAGCAGTGCGCTTCCAACCATGTGGAGCCTAAGACCCTGGTGGGCCTGGCATCGGCCTGATCCCATGAGTGCTCCGGTCCATGTAGGGAGCAGGGCCAGAGACCCAGATTGTCCAAGTGCCAGAGAGAGAGAGCTTGCATCACGCTTCACGGTAATCTCTCTTGAGCCCCAAACTGGAGGGGGGTGGGGGGGGAGACTCCATAACCAAGTAAGCGGTTCCTCTGTGCCTTTGCTTTAAAAGGGCCCTCCCGAAATCCCATGGGTAAGCCTGTGGGTGTGTCAGCTTTATGGTGCATCAGGGTCCACCATTTTTGTCAGCTCCCCAGTGTTTTAACCCTCTTCTGGATGCCACTTGCCATTTTTAGTAAGGGTAAATGTTTCCTGCACAGGTACATAAACAATTTGTCTGGTGTGGGGCATCTGGCCCCCCTCAGCTCACCCAGACACTGTACGAGTTATCCTGCCCACTGCCTGCTCCCAAGTCTTGAATGGCTCAACTGCTGGTTCACCTGTGCATAGCCTATTGTCTTTGTTTACAGTTTGTCCTGGCCAGGAGCCTCCTTCCCCAGCCCCTCCCTGCTGGGAAGGCAGGCACTACTTGGTTTCTATCTTAATCTGCCACCCTGGGGTCTTTTGTTTCTCAGTGACCTCTGCTCTGACCTACCCCATTACACAATGGAAAGAGAAGGCTTAAGGGAGGAGTATCTCCAAATCCATTGGTGATAGTTTATGGAGGCAGGAGAAAGCAAAATGGGGATACCTCTGCTATTGAATAAAAAAGTCAAATGCTAGACACATATTTCTTTTCCATAGGTGGGTCCAGGGTTGTTAAGTCAACAGTTAACATGAACACAATAATAGTGAGGAGATTTGTGGTCCCTGCTCTGGTGTGGTGGTTGTGCCTGAGGGGTTTGGAAAAATGGAAATTACCTTGACATTCCAAAGGTGTGTTGCAATACGTACATGGATGCAAATAGACAAAAGGCTCAGTTAAGGTAAAGATTGGCTTCTGTCAGGGAAGATTCTAGCCTAGGACAGAACTACCTGCCATAAACAGCTTTTAGTTGAAAAGTTTTCATTTCAGACCATCCTACATGATTACTTTAGGTCTCTGAGTTTGTAAGCAGGTCTCCCCTGAGCTTGTCATGTTTAGTATGTGGTCCCTTTCTGTCCACATAACCCATCAGACACTTTCCAACTTTTGTTTCCTGGTCTCTTGTCTCCTATCACAGCCTCATGCTCTGAGACGGAGTCAGTGTGTGTCCAGATCTCAATAAACACTTCTACCAACCTTGTGAAACTGGAATTCATAATATGTAATTTAAGTACCACTTCCTCATTCTGATATGTGGAGTTTTATCGTATCCTTCAGAATCCAAGAAAGCTCTTTACCTTTTACTAAAATACAGGGCCTTATTGAGACATTTAAAGGCCAAATAATTTGTTACCTCCCAGTCCCCCCTCAGTTTGGTGTCATTCAAAAGAAAAACAATACAAAATCATCAAATAAGTTTAAGACAGTTTAACACAGTTTTGGTATTTCTTGTCATAACTAATCACTGCCTTTTATAATAGACTGTATTTCCAAAAGTGATTTTGGTGCTCAGCTTTGCTCATTCCCTTGAATTTCTGGTCCAGGTATTGAGCAATTCAAATGAGATGCAAAGGTTCACTGATTTGTCTTTATACATTTGCTTCATTCTTGTATCTGCTATTGATTGTAGCTTTGCCATTCTTGAATCAAATGTAAAAATATCAGCAGACCTGAGACTTTAACTGACAGAGGTCTTTAAACTACTGCTACAAGGAAAGAACAAACAGACAAAACAATTTTAAAAAATTGTTAAAGTTAACATATAGCCACTGAAACCATATAGTGTGCAACATCTTATATAACTTTAGTTTCTAAAAATTTTGTCTATACTTCACCTTGTTATTTATTCGATCTCAGGCAAATGTATTGGCAATCAAATCACAGCTTACCAATACTAATGCTCCACAACATTCATTTCTTATTTGTATTATAGTTCAATAACTTTAAAAAAATAAAAAGGATTTACTAAGTTGCACTCATAAAGGTCCAACATTGATCTCATCTGTACTCTGTCACAGTGTTTGCCACCAGTCACCTTAATTGTAAAATAAATTGCTTAGTCACATATCTAATAATGAGGAGAACTGGCCTTCATAACCACTTCTTTATTGTTATCAATCAGCTATTTACATAGTCACAGGGGAAAACATATTGTTGTTCTCCATGAGACAGAGTAACAAACATCAAATTTAATTGCTCTACAAGGCACTGGAGTCATAATCTTTACACAACACTTGATGTTTTCATTACTTATCAATTCACTTATAATTATGCTGTACAAAAGTTAAGCAGCCTGCAAACAGTAGATCTTTCTATGCTGTTTATGCAGAGATAAACAAATAGATGCAGAATGTGTTAAAGTGAATATATTAACACAAATGATTATATAGAATGTCAGTTATTCCAGTTTATCTTTACTAATATTGCTGAAACAGATTGTGTGAGATGTGCTTACCTTTTATGGGTAAAGGCTTTATATCCTTTTATTGACTTTAATTTTTTCAATGGCTTTTCCTGAGACTTTTCCAGTGTTTATTGTTGCTAACCAGTAACTCCTTTTTTCTAAAGAAGTTATACTGAGAGACATGAGGTGACTACAGTATAAAATATCATTTATGCCTTCATTCATTTCTTACATTTAAAAAGCTGCACTAGGCTCTGGGAATATAACTATGATTAAGAACAAAAGTTAGACCATCCCAGTGCCTCAGATCTTTCAGAGATGTACAGGTAAATTCTGAATTATAGTGTATACCATAGTTCTGTAATATCTCTAATGAAGAGAGAATGGGTATCTGGGAAGGTAGCTTAAATGCTTTGGCATCCAAAGGAATACTATTTTCTTTTCATTTTATAAAGTATGCATAGTTTGCATCCTATTCTAGTAGCTTTCAGCCTCCTTTTACACACTAAGCCCACTTTTCAATAGAAAATTGAAACCAAAGTTGATAAAGAAAACATATAAAATGCATGAGAATCTGTGCTCATCCCTGGAGAACACTCTTGCATATTAGAGCTTCTGAGGACCATCCTGATTCTACTCCACCTGTGGTTGTGACAGACAAAGCTTGTTTTGTTTTTTCAAACTACAGGTGAATTACTTAACTTTATTTTTTAAACATCTACCCCAATACTTCCGTAAATGAGTTCACATTTATTTTATGGCTTTGTTTACTCATGTGGTATAATGGAACATATCTACATATGTGTGCCTTGATCTAGAAGCACTGTGGTTTTAGTGTAAAGATAAAGTAGTTTAAGAACAGGGTGCTAAGATAGAGGAAAACTATTTAAATCAGAGTTGAAATGATTAAAGAAAGACATATCAAGAAGGTTCCCAGAATTGTTTATAAATCAACACATTTATCGAATACTTTGGGACTTACAATATATTATTAAAATAACAAAAATGACAAAACAAAACAGAAACAGAGACGTGAATCCAAGAAACAGACTTTCAGTGTACAGAGGAGAGGGAGTTGGGGAGAGGAAAGAAGGACACAAAGAAAAGGAACAGTTTAGTCAAGGAACTAGCATGGATGACCTATGGACATGGACAACATGTGGGGTTGACTTGGGGAAGGATAGGGAAAGTGTGGAAGGGGAGAGCAGAGGGGGGAAAATGAGATGAATGTAATACAACAACAATAAAATTAAATTAAAAAAAAAGAACAAACTTGGATCTTGCTCCCATGAGGTTTATAATCTATCAGGGAGAGAACAGATAATGGCTGGGAAATTTCTCAAATTAATGACAGACTCAAGAAGTGCTATGGACTCCAAGAATGAATAATAAAAATAAATCCTCACGTGGTAAATTATGGTAAACCTGTTGAAATCAAAAATAGAGAGAACACTTACAAACAGCCCAAGGAAGAAAATGACATGTTTTCATAGGAACAATAATTAGACTAAGAGCCGATTTAGCAATTGGAACAATGGAAAGTGGAAAACAAAGATATATTAATTATAAAGTTCTGAAGGATAATGGCTGCTGGCCAAAATTTTAAACTAAACAGAAATATCATTTAAGAATAAAGATGAAAAAAAGAAAGACATTTCCAGAAGAACAAAAGCTGAGAAGATTTATTACTAGCAAACTCACATTTAAGAAAAACTAAAAAATAGAGAATATGTTCAGACAGGCAATCAGTCCAGGTGTGCACTGGTCAGCTCGGGCAGACATCATAAGCTAGGATAGGCTGGGTGAGTTAAAGAACAGAAATTTAGTTCTCAGCTCTGCAGCCTAGGAAGCCTAAAGTCAAAGTGCTGGCCAATTTATTTCCTGCTGTGAGCTTTTTTTCTGGCTTGTGGACACTATCTGCTAACTGTGTACTCACACCACCTGTCCTCAGTGTGTGCAGGTGTAGAGAGAGCAAGCTCTCTGGCATCTCTTCTGATAGGGACATAAATCCTGTCCTGAAGATCTCACCTTCATGGCTTCTCTAAACTGAATTACCTCAGATAGGCCCTTAACTCCTAATACCAGCACATTGGGTATTAACACTTCAACGTATGAAATTTTTTGGGGGGTGGGTGGGTATAAACACTCAGTCTATAATGAGATGGAAGATCAGAAATGTAGACAAAAATGAAGAATTATGAATATTTTAAATATGTAGGTATTGACCTTATAAAACACTCATAATCATGACCTGAGTGTTCTAAAATGAATGTAGAATTAAAATACATGTTGTCAATGGCATAAAAGGCAGGTAAGAAATAAATAGAACTAAAGTGTTTAAAGTATATTATTTGGGAAAATATAAAAGTGCAAATTAATGTTAGCCTTTGATAAATCAAAAATGTATGTTCTATTGTCCTAACTGGTGGTTCAGGTGGTTGAAGTGTCATCCCATACACCAAAAAGTTGCAAGTTCAAGCCCCTGTCAGGGCACTGCCTAGATGGTGAGTTCAATTCCAATTGGAGTGTTTTAGGGAGGTAACCAATTGATGTTTCTCTCTCTCTCTTCCTGTCTCTCTAAAATCAAATATGTTCTTGAGTTAGAATTTTTAAAAAAATGTATGTCCTGTTCTTCAGAATAACCAAGTGAATAGTAAAGGAATGTCCTACCTCCAAAAAATAGAATGAAATGCAATGTCCAATTAATGCTGAACCAAGAAAAAAGGCAAGGAAAAAGAGGAAAGAATATAGAACAAACAAGATGAATAGAAAGCACCCAATAAGGTTGTAGATTTAAGTACAAATGTATCAGTAATTATATTAAATGTAAAGTGATTAACGCCACTTGAAATACAAAGGTTGACATACCAATTTTTTTTATATAGTATTTTCAGAATGTTCATCTAAAACACAGGATACAGGAAAATGAAAGTAACATAGGGGTATATTATATCATTCAACATACAAACTACCAAAATGAAAATTTCTACAGCTACATTAATATCAGACCAAGTATACATTAAAGCAAGCAAAATGCCTTACTAGAGGAAAAAAAGGAAAACTTAATAATCGTAAACATCCAATTCACCTAAAAATGTCTACATTTCTATATGTCATATAAAGTGCACTTAAAGTATATAATACAAAGACTCATGGAAACACCAGGAAAAATAAGTCAATCCGCAGTTGTAGAATATCTGAACACTCTTTGTTTATAACTAAGAGAAAAATAATAATTTTGAACAGCAGAATATACATTCTTTTCAAATGTGCATGAGACATAAAAATTAATGATTATTTATAAATTTAAAAAATCAAAATTATTCTCAATATATTCTCTGTCCAAAATGTCATTAAGCTAAAATTCAATAAACATTTCGTACTGGAAACATTCCTATAGTCAAAGAAGTAAGAGTAAATAAGGAAATATTGATAGATTAACAAATAGCAAACTTATGAAATTAGATGAATTGAAACTGTTCAAAATTAATAATTAATTTAAGAAATTTAGTAAAATAACAGAGTGATATTAAAAGCATATATAGAGAAGGAAATAATAAAGGTGAGCAAGAAATTAACCATCTATAAAATAAACATAATGGAGGGCTCAACAGCCATGGCCAGCATGGGTCAGTTGGTGGGAGTATCACCCCATAAACTGAAAGGTCATGGGTCTGATTCCTGGTCAAGGCACATGTCTATGTTGCAGGTTCATTCCCTGGTTGGGGCACATACAATAAGCAACCAATCAATGTTTCTCTCTCATATCTATGTTTTCCTTTCTTTCCCTCTCTTTTCTTCTCTCAAAGCAATGAACATGTCCTTGGATAAGGATGAAACAAAAGAAGGTTCAACAAATTTCAGAGCTTTTTCTAATAGATGAACAATAAGGATAAACTTTGGTGAGGCTAATGAAGGAAAACACACACACGCACACACGTGCACACACACATGCACATACAAAATCTAAGGATTAGAGAGTAGAATACTATTGCAGATACTAATGCTTTAAAATTGTAAATAATGAAAAGCTTATGATGTTTAAAATTTTAGATAAAATTGAATCATTCTTACAAAAAGGCAACTTATCACAAAGAAAACTCAAGACCCAGACTGTTATACTACTAAATAAAGCTAAAAACATTCAAAAAATAGAAATAGAACAACAATAAAATTAAATTAAAAAAAAAGAAATAGAGAAAAGTATTCCCAATTATTTTATAAGGTCAGAAAAATCAGAGTACCAAAACTTAATGAGAGTACAATAGAGAAAAATTACAAGACTGTATTACTAATAAATATTGACATTTTAAAATTCTAAATGAATTAGTGGCAAAGTAAACATGGTGCTATACAAACAGGATAGTATATCAAGGCCAAATAAAGGACAGAAACCTAAATCAACATAACATTTGCCTATAAATCAGTGTAATACTCATATTTACAAAATAATAAATAAAATAAAATAATTAGCTATTTAGTTGAAGAAAAATATTCAATAATGCTTAGTACTTGACTACAACTCTCATATAAGATGTTGAAGGGCACTTTGTTAATTAGAATAAGGGTATCATTAAAACCCCAAAGTAAATATTAGCCTTATTTTTAATTGTTTAAATCTTTCCTTTTGAGATTGGAATAAAACATTGATGCTCTTGTTTATGCAACATGGTATTGAACACCCCAGCCATGGCAGCAAGCCATGAAAATAGATATAGAAGTTAAGTATGAAAGGACACAAATTTGTCTTTATTCACAGGAAACATTATTGTGTATGTAGAATATCCAAAAAGAGTCTACAAAAAACTATTGAAATTAATGAGTGAAATTAAGGGCCCTGGATATGAGAAAATACAAAAAATTAATTGTGTTTTATATTCTAGGAACAAATTAATAGAAAATGAAATTTTAAAATGGATATATAATAAAACAAACAAACAAAACAAAACAGACTTATAGAAACAGAAACCAAAGGGTGGAAAGGAGAAGGTGAACATAGCCAATAACATTGTGAGAGGTTCACAGTGATAGACAATTGCTAGAATTAGAGGGGTGATCACATTGGAAGGTATAAAATATTGAATTGCTATGTTGTACATATAAAACTAATATAACCAAGATAAGATTCTATACTAACTATACTTAGATAAAACATAAACTTAATATATTTAAGAAATGAAAAAAATGGATACAATTTACAGTAGCATAAAAAACCCAATTAGGAATAAATCTAACGAAAAAATTTAAGTCTCTTATATTGGATATCACAAGATATTAGTTAGGTAAATTAAAGAAGAACTTAAAAAGAAACAGAGTAATGTACTGTATACGTGGATTAGAAAACTCAATATTGTGAAGATGTCAATCCTCCCCAATTTGGTCAATGGGTTAAAAATTTATATTGAAATGCAAACAGCCAAATAAGGCAATTTTGAGTAAAACTATTAGAGATAAATAACTACATTGTCAGCTATTAAGACACAAAGAATAATTAATATAGTATGAGTTCTTTCCTAGAATGCTAAAAACAAAAAGGCAAAATGTATGCTTTGTACTTTGGGATGCATGCTTAGATAGTGAAACTGTTCAGTTTTCATTATACAAGTCATAGCAGCACTTTTCTCTGGAGGTAAGACACACAGTCCTTGGATAGGAGCATGAGTTTCTACATGCAAAATTTACCTCTTGACCTATGTGCTAGATACATGAGTGATCTATCTCTGTGATGAGTCATTAAGTTGTCCATTTTTAATTTGTGTGCTTTTCTGTTTTATTTTATATTTCATAATATGAAAAAAAAACATTTTGAAAAGGTATACCCATACTAAAGTACATATATAAGTAAATATAACCTGAGAATACATTTTGGAAGAAATGTACTTTGGAAGTAATACCAGACTATGACAGAATTTAACAACTAGAGGAAAGGGAGTTCGAGCTGAGCTTTTAGAGTCTGAAATAAATAAGCCATTGGAGAATGGAGACAATGGAAAGACCAAGGAAGAGCCTATGGAAAGGCCCAGTAATGGGAGAGAGCAGGGATATTTAAGGGATTGAATTAATCCCAGTGTGCCTGGAGCATGAAGCTTCAGATTGGCTTCTTTCCCCTAGTAATATATTTTGAATTTCCTCCATAAAAAAACTTATTCAAGTTGAGTTTTGAATAATTGACTGGGCTAGAGAGAGATTTATTTGGCAGGTGACTTTTAGGAGTGATATGTAGCTGTTGGAAGGTTTAGAGTGCTTTTTTTTTTTTTTTTTTTTTTTTTTTTTTTTTTTTTTTTTTTTTTTTTTTTTTTTTTTGTTTGTTTTTTTTTTTTTGAGACAATCAGATTTGCATTTGAAAAAGTTAAAACTGGTTACCCTGTGCAGAATGGATCAAAAGGCCATAGAGCATACCCTAGAGGCACAGTTAGTAAGCTCCTGAGAAAGTCAAGGTGAGCATTGAAGGAACAGTGGCAAGTGATGCAGTGAAGATGAGGAGAAATGGATAGATATGGGGGAGTTTTAAATTTGGAGACAAATAGGCTATTGAAACTTGATTTTGGGAGACAAAATAATTTCCTATATAATTTTAAGTACCAAGTCTTCTCTCAGAGAATCACAATCCTATTATTATCATTATTATTATTATTATTAACATAACTATCATTAAGAAAAAACAGTATTGAGCCCTGGTTGGTGGCACAGTGGATAAGGCGCCAGCCTGCAAACCCAAAGGCCGCTGGTTCGATTCCCAGCCAGGGCACATAACCAGGTTGCAAGCCAGGTCTCCAGCCAGGTCCATACCTGGAGGCAGGTGAAAGGCAACCACACATTGATATCTCTCTCCTTCTCTGCCTCTTTCCCTGACTCTCTCTCTAGAAATAATAAATTAAACAAAAAGAAAGAAAGAAAACCAGTATTGAAATAAAACTAATCAAAAAATGTATTTCCAGTTAAGAAAAAAAAAGAAGGAAAAGAAAAGCCAGTATTGCATGTACATATTTCTTCAGCTTGGTTCTCATTAGAACATGAAGGGTCTACTTCTTAGGCTATATCAAGCAAACCTGTTTGTTATTGGTAGATGCAGTGTAATCCTTATTTTCCTAGTATGATTGTACAAAAAGAGACTTTTTTGCTGTATGACTTATAATAGCTGAAAATACACATAACCTTATACAGTAGACTTGCCTAACTCTTGCCTCCTTTCTCATTTCCTTCCTAAGTCACCAACATCAAGCTTCCCACTGCTTAATACCAAAAGGCTTACTTAATCAATACCCTTTATATTGCACCATGAACAACCCTACCTATTCGTTAGCTAGTGAAATTAATACCGCAAAAGTCAGTCAGAGTGCTGATCACGGGATTCTCCACCATTGGCCAAGATGGCATCAGGGATAGGTTCTTTCACCAAGTGTGCTAGGTAATTGAACAGGAATAAAAATCCTTCCCCATTTCCCATACCAAATTGGGGGTGGGACCAGGGGAAGGCAGGCACATGGACCATAGAAGTCAAAATGGTACAGGCAAGAGGTGCTAGGCCAAAGAAGTCTGTCAGTCTAGCCAGGGGAAAGAAGGGATTGATTGGGAGGTAGACTCACCCAAAGCATGTAAAAGCTTAGGAAGTTGATGGTCATCTTGACAAAGCACTTGTTCCATCCCTCACCCAAGCTATATAATCCCAGAGCCACAAAGCACCTCACTCTTGCTTATAACCTGCACTCACACTGTGCACTTACCTGTTCTCTTCACGGTCATGTGGCCCATGGCCTCTAGTAGGGATCCTATTCCTCTTTCTTGCCCATCTGGCAATGAACTAGTTTGTATGTTCATGTGTTCATGCACTCTCTTGCCTGGGAACATGTGGTCCTAGCAGCTGCATAGTCCATGGTCAGGTGAGTTCCACATGCAGAGACTCTAGGAGGAAGCCTGAAGTGGACTGCAGCTGGGAACAAGTCAGCTACCTGGATAGTGACTGAGATGACTTAGCAGCCACCTGCAGTCTCCAAAGGACTGTAGGTTAAAATGGAGCAGGAACTCTGGACTCTGGTTTCTGTCTGGACCTAGCTTGGGGATATGGTGGGACTTTTCCATGGCAGAAAGAGGAGACAGTCTTTGAGAGAGGAGTCCACTCTTCTTTCGGGTTGCACAGCACTTGAGGAAAACCTTCCTCCTTTTGCATCATGATCAATCGGCCTCACAAGTGTGGCTTTTGCAGTGACAGGAAGCCAAACTGTCATGTTTGTTTGGTTACAAACTTTCATTTGAAAAATCATTATCTATTGGCTCAGCAGTTTTCTGGGAATCAAACTTCTTGCATTCTTCTTTCAGTGTCATAGTTCCTCTATTCCAGTATAATTGGTTCATTTTAGTCACCTCCGACTTAGTTTTCACTCCTTTTATCATTTGCATTGCACAGTGATCAATATCTCAGAAAGAATTTTAAAAATTGAGATTTGTATTATACTGTGAGAATGTTCCCTGATCCTAATTCTTGATTACTGTACCTAGACATCTAGGACAGCATTCCTTCCTGGTGCAGGTGGAACCAACGATGCACAGCAAATGCAATTGATTCATCAGATCAGTAAAATCAAATCACTAAGGTTTCATTAGAACTTGACTTCTAATTGCAGACTTTTTAAAATCACAGCTTTGTCCCTACCATTAGCACAGAAAAGCTTTTGTCTGTTGTCCCAGGGTAAAAGGAATCAGACAAAAGTTGATAAATGAGTCTGCCATGGCTCTGGCTGGTGGTGCAGTGGTTGAGGTGCTGGCCTACAAACCCAAAGGTCGCTGGTTCGATTCCTACCCAGGGCACATAACCAGGTTGCAGACCAGGTATCCAGCTGGGTCCATGGCTAGAGGCAGGTGAAGGGCAGCCATGCATTGATGTCTCTCTCCCTCTCTGCCTCTCTCCCTTCCCCTTTCTCTAAAGGATGATAAATAAATTCTTTAAAAAAATATTCGTCTGCCACTGCAAATTCCCTCTTCAAGTGGGAACAAAATCCTGTGGGTATGACACCCACAAATTACATCCTTTCCATGAACTGAAGTCAGCTGTTTGTTGGTAAAATGTACATTAAAGTATAAAGGCCTGAGCTATTTATTGAACTTTAACATTTCCTTTTAAGTTATTGCCTAATCATTATTCACTATATGAACACCTAAGAGAAAGCTAAATAATTTATAAGGAATGCTTTGAGAGATACATTGTTCAAAAGGGCAGAACTACTCTTCTCATTTCATGGAAAAGATTTCTGAAGTTTATTCCTTAAAGAAAATAAAATATTAACAGGAAATATGGTGGGTTACTCAATACTTTTATTCTAAGTTCTATGCTTTTTCTCTCAAGAGCTAGTTAAAGGTTATTTTTACAACTTTGACACCTTTGTTCTAGTTTTCTTAACCATTCTTTCTAGCCAACTGTTTTTCTGGTCAAATTGAAAAATGTCCTCTTCACTTACTATTCCTCTTCATATAGCTAGTTCATATAGACTCTTGGATTCCACCCCCCCCCTTTTCCTCTATATTCAAGTTGTCATAAATGCATTTTGAGAAATATTTGTCTGTTTTGGTTGACTGCATACAATATGCCTGATCAAGGCAAAGACTCTCATCTAGTAAGAGTCATGGAGTTTAGCTCATTCTTTTTTTTCCAGCACTGCAGCTTATCACAGAAATACATGTCAATAAATTGTCCATTAGTAGCTGCACAAGCCTACATGACCTGCTGTGATCTGGGTAATTCTTCCCACAGGATAGTAGGAAATTCACAGTGCTTTATGAAGATGATGCAAATCTATATTTCAGTTCGAGACATTTTACTCTTTCTGTTGCATATTTACTTATCCATATTTCTTTAGCAAAAGTACTCTTTAAAGCTAAATATTACACGTGCATTTGTTTAAATTTCATTTCTTTAGACTTCAATATAGTTACATATTTTAATAGAGTGTAACATCAAATTGTCATTTCACTTATGATGCTATAACACTGCAACCTCATTTAGTTTGTAGTGATGTTTGTTTCACAATTATAGAATGATGGTAGGAGATAGCTTGTGGGTAACCATTTCCATCTTGTGGTTTTAGGTACCAGTACCATTCACTTAAAATTTTTAAACCAATCATTCATAAAAAATGTGAAATTGTGGTTTTATTTTTTGTTTAAACTCTCTATTGGGTGGGAAAATGGTTGCATTGCTTACCTTTAGTTTGTTTGTTGGTTTGGTTGCTTGTGTGGATCTTAACTGGCCTAAATTTTATATTTATTTTATTTTTTAAAATCTTTTAAAAAATATTTTAGTTATTATTTTTAGAGAGAGGAGTAGGGAGGGAGGCAGAAAGGGAGAGAGACATCAACATACAGTTGCCTTTCACCTGCCTCCAGCTGCAGACCTGGCTTGAGACCTGGCTTGCAACATGGTTATGTGCCCTGACTGGGAATAGACCAGAGACCTTTGGGTTCGCAGGCTGGTTGGTACCTTATCCACTGTGCCACCAACCAGGGATAAATTTTATTTTATTTATTTTATTATTTTTTAATATTTTATTTATTATTTTCAGAGAGAAGGGAAGGGAGAGAGGCAAAGAGGGAGAGAAGCATCAATGTATAGTTGCCTTTCACCTGCCTCCAGCTAAGGACCTGGCTGGAGACCTGGCTTGCAACCTGTTTAGGTGCCCTGACTGGGGAATCAAACTAGTGACCTTTGGGTTTGCAGGCTGGCACCTTACCCACTGTGTCACCAGCCAGGGCCCCATTGTACCACCAGCTAGGTCTTAAATTTTAAGATACAAACATTTATATCAAGTGTATCAGTTTCCAGCTTCCATATTTGTGCTTCTTGATTTAAGAGCTAAGTATTCAGGCTTATAAACATAGCTGAAGATCACATAATTTATAAACAAGAATGCACAGTGCTTTGGATTGAATTGCACGAAATGCTAAGGAAGCTTTAAATTTCCCAAAAATATTTTTTCTTTAAAATTCATCCTTTTTTAAAGGAAGCTTGGGCCTATTAGGTTCACACTTTAGTTAAAAAAAGAGTATGGCAAAAGAAATGACAAGTCATTATTACCATTATAATAACTGTGATTTAAACAGTTTGTTTTCCAATAAGAGTAATACTGAATATTTTGAGTATCAAAATGTCAATTCAAAAGTTAATCTCTTGGACTTCTGTTTCAATGGTGGAAACAAAATTATCAATAATCATTTATTTTAAACTTCTTTTCTTATTATACATTTGAATACAAAGATAAAAAACAGTGACTCCTTTTCCTTACTAGCCACCAGAGTGAAAGTAATATAGGGCCTGAAAAAGAAATTATTTTAGGTGGGTAGTGACAAGACACGCTCTTCCTTTCAAGATGAATTTTAGCCAGAGAGTTAGATTTGCGCTCATGTGCTCCAATTTCACTTCTTATTGGAGTCAGTGACTGTCTTTTGCTCTCAGCAGTTCTTCCATTTTTTCGCCTTCTTTAAATGGAAGGTTCATGGAAAAAGACAGTATATATGGATGATTTATTATGGCCTAGAAAAGGTCACTTTGAGAATAAATTACTATTTTTTTGTATTCCTGAGCATGCACCATTTAAGCAGTTTCAAGTAACATTCAGATAACCATTTAAGGATCTGATTTTGGCAGCTTTTTATAAAGCACTGCCTAGATGGTATGCTCAATGGATTGGACACCAGCCTGAAAACCAGGGGGTTGCACGTTGGATTCCCAGTCAGGGCATGTGCCTGGGTTGTGGACCAAGTGAGAATGCTCAAGAGGCAACCGCACATTGACATTTCTCTCCCTCTCTGTCTCCCTCCCTTCCCCTCTCTCTAAAAATAAATACATAAAATCTTTAAAAATAAAAGAGATACTTATTTCAAAAAGGACATGCTCTAATTTCTGTTCATTTGTATATAAAGTTTTTGTAGTCAAGAAATCTGATTTTGTTTCTAGTTTTAAATTATGTTTTTGTTCTTTATGTTTGCCATCACTTTTTTTTTTTTTCCCTGATTAATTGGACTTGAACTTTTTACAAGCAAGGCACATGTCTCTGCCAACTCTATTGGTTTTATTTTATGCCCCCCCCCCCCCAATTTTGTTTTGCCAGAGGCTACTGAATATCATCACGGTTATTCGTAGAATTTGTCTGTTAGTTTAGTTGCCATTCTCCTTAAGGAGGGGATGCTAATTTAAATAAATGCTCTTGTTTCTTGCTGTTTGCATTTGAGAGAATATTACTTTTATGAATGCCTTGCAGAGAGGTACAGTTTCTTCCCAATTCACAGTTATCATTTTCACAGCTGGTATATTTGTGCTTTCTCCTTCAAATTGACTATAATTATTCCTTTTATTAACTATCCTTTTACATACTTTCTTATTGCATTGATACAATCACCATCATACAAATTAAATTTAGCATGACACTCCTTGTTTTAAATATTATTTTGACTAAACATGCATCAATGTGAATTATACAAAGTAGAAACACAACTAGTAAGGCAATAATTTTAGGGGGAAATGTGAATGGTAAACAGTAATTTAATACTTCCTTTGCCTTTGATTTTTAAAGGATCAATGTGTGAATTCAAAAATGTCAGAGAGAAGAGTTTTGTGATCTGAAATAGCATCTTCCAGAGGTAAGATTATTTTTGTGGAATTAAAAAAATAAAAAATCACACACCCTAGATGTTAAAAGTGCTTTGAGCCTTGTATATGAGGTAGTTGTTCAAACAGTTTACCTTACTCCACAGATCTAAATCTCAGAACCAGGGACAGAAGAGGCCATCTCCCACATTAGACTCACCTAACTATTACTTTTTTGATTGTTGATAACAAGTCATCTGTTTTGGTACTGACTGTTCGATGCTTGAATAAGTCTTACCTATTAAGACAAAGATAATGTATTAAATTTGGCTTCAGGTGACTGAAGACACATTGAACACAATTCCCCCACATCTCAAATAACACTTGGTAGCTACTGTGCTCCACTGTGTCGGAGGACAGAGTCCTTTATCCAGCCCTGAACCACAGGCGAAATAGTCTTGTGCCCTTGCACTCAAGTAAAAGTGGAACCTTTGTCAAGGTGAACCTGACACTTCTCAGCAACCTGAAGTGCTTGCTAACACTTCTTCCTAAGCTAAATGAGGGCACTCGTGCAGAAAACACAACATTCTACCTGCCATCAGTGAGTTTGTGAATGTAACACAGCCAACCTCCGTGCATGTAGATGAAATAGACCAGGGCACAGTACTTACTGCTGATGAACTCCCTTGTTTAGGGGCCTCACACTCCCTATGCTGACCATTTTTGCAGAGCATGAAGCCAGGCAACCTTTGGAGGCAAATCATGTATGAAGGTTAATTCTTCAGAGAAGGGCTGATTCCACAGTGTTTTTCTGTGCGAGGTTACCCACCATCCTTTGAATTCTATGTGTGTGTTAATTGTAGCAATTGAATTATTTTATTTAAACTGCCAATGAAATTGCAGCAGTTATAACAGCATGAACTCTTTCTGTTTGCTTCTTTTTTCTTTTTTTTTCTCTGCTGCATATGCCATTTTGGACTCTACCAGGTTAACTTTATTAGTGCTGTAATTTACTTCTCAAACATTATATCTGCAGGCTTTGCAGAGGATTGGTGTCAGCAACATGAAATTAATTTTTGTTTTGCCCATAATTTAGCTGGTGCTACAACAAGCCATAGTTACCTTCAAATGACAGTTTTCTTTGTTAAACTGTCTATGTTAAAATTCCAGTGTTTTATATTTCAAATGTTAATGAGTAACATAAGACAAGTGGTAAATCTGTAGATTCCAAGTTTAAATCTTTATTATAGAGAGTTGCTCTTGCTTTAAGTACTAGGTAAAAATAAAGAGCATTTTTGGACTTTGCATTCTTGATAGAAAAATACTACAAATAATTCTGACCTGTAGACTTTTTCTAATAGTACATTTGCAAATAGAAACTGAAGTACTTCTCTCCACCCTTCCTGCCCACATTAAAACCTCTTTCCTAATCATATGCTTGAGAGAAAAATTTCTGGTCCTATAGCTGTGTATATCTGTTTGACCTATTTCAGTTTTTGTTTCCTTCATTACTTAAAAAAGTTTTTATGTCTGAAATGTAGTTAAGTCCTCTTTCTGTTGTGAAGAGCAAACGTTGATGGCCAACAGAAGATCCCAGATGAGTTTACCTCCATTAGCTTACTCTTCATCCAGCAAATTAAAATCTCAATCTCATAAATTGCAGGAAGACTATGAATATATGGTCAAACACACAAACCATGAGTATTCTTAAGAAAGGAATGGGGTTTATAACTCCACTTGCCTTAGTTCACCTATGGATCTTTCAGAGAATCTTAAATCTTCTTCCAAATTCTTCTTCAAACTTTTATTTTTTAAGTAAATGTATTAGGGTGACATTGGTTAATAGGATCATACAGGATTCGAGCATACATTTCTATGGTAATAGGTCTGTATATTGCACTGTGTGCTTACCACCTAAAGTCAAATCTCTTGTCACTATATTCTGTATTAGGACCCTTGTACCCTCACTCTCTGTCCCCAACTTCCCTCTGACAACTACCATATTGCTGCCTGTGTTCATGAATTTCAGTTTTATATCCCATGTGTGAGTAAAATCTTGTGACTCTCAGTTTTTAGAAAGGACGAAATACTGCCATTTACAACAACATGGATGGATCTCAAGAATACTGGGCTAAATGAAATAAGACAATCTTATTTTATTTATAACACTTTTTGGTAAGGCATGTTCTTAGAAAGTATATTGCATTTTTAAGGTTAAGAACATTGTAAGAATATTCAGAGCATTTGATATTTAAACCTAACAGACCAATAAGTTTTCCTTAGACTGTGACCTTTCAAATACTACCCTAAACTGTAAATGTGATTAACACAAACATGCCAAATATAAAGTAAACTGTTAGGCAAAGTCCATCTCCCACCCATCACAAACATGTTGGTTCCATCTATTATAATTCTAGATGGGAAATCTTAGTCAAATCTTATTTTGTAAGGAGGTACATATTTAATCTTCATGACAGTTTTCCTAAAGTGAAGATTGTTATCATCAAATTTTGTACCAAACTGTAGCAACAGCCCAGAGGCACAGCTCCAAGGACCCCTCTGTAAAATGTGTCTCTGTCACTAATCACAGTCTGACACTCTAAAGATTGGTTGACTATGAATATGAAGCTCAGGAGTCTGGCCAGACAGAGAATGATTCATGGTTGCAAAATGAAATGCCACATTGTTTCAAGGATTATAATTGACTTTGTCATGGTGCCAACTAGCTATAGCATATGAAGTCACATGGTACATGATTATACCCTTGACCTTGTTGATTACAGTTAGAGAAGAAGAGTTGCATAGTTTCTCCTAGACCACATTTGTGATTAAGTCAGGGGACTCTGAGAAGAACTTGTGAACGTGAAATTCTACAACTCGTTTTTCTAAAAGAGAAGTCTTTCTGGATGCAAGACTTTGGGCCATAGGAGTAACTACTTTTGTTGCTTGTTAGTGGCTTTTGTTTACAGCTATGATTATGTGTTTTGTAACTAGGGAAAACCTAGTCACAGGCCCAATCATGAAGGAGAAATAAAATAGACCCATGTGAGATTCTCTTGCTGCTACAAATCTCCAAGTAATTAAGGAAGGTAATTAAGTATGCTGTGGCCATTTATTACATGGTGCTCTTGTTATATTTGATCTACTGTAAGCAAACACAGGAGACCAACAGAGATATTGCTTTTCCCCTCCTTAATTCTAATAAAGAAAAACAATTTATGACTTCCTATTTATTTTAGCTGAGTCATGCCAATGATATTCTCATTTTCTTCTTTTAAATTTTTTCCCTGTTGAAAATGTTTACTTTCCTTTAAATGATACATTCTAGTGTACTCTAGAAATGAATCAGTTTTTACAATATACATATTTAAATGACCAAACCTGAGATGCTCTCCTTTCTTAATTCTGTACTGAATCCATTTCATTCCTTAATCTCTCCTTTAACTTCCTAAAGATGTTGTAATTCATTTCACCACTTTATTATATACTGCATGTTTTAATTGTTGCTATGTATGATACTTGAAACAGGGACTGACCCAGAGGATGCTCTCCAGTGATCCAAGCCTCTGGACTTCTTCCTGGGCAGTTAAGTAATAATAGTTGATGCTTTACAATTCAAAGGCTATTATTATTCATCTGGGTGAAACAAAGAAGCAGAAAATAATAATAAAATGATTTAATAGTAGTAGTACAGGAGCACTTGGAGGTATAGCTAAAAGAATAAAAAGATGCATAGAAACATTTTTCTTTTGTATAAGTACTTATATAATAGTACATAAAAATATCCAAAAACTATATATCAGTAGGTAAATTCCATGGACTATTTAAAGAAGAAGGGAAAGAATGCCATTTTTCATTTAGAAAAGGCTTCTGAGAGCAGAGTTCTGGTTTGCAGCTATGTAGAGGCACTATTTTTGCTTGAAAAAATCGGTCAACCAAAGTCAAATCCTTAAGTAATAAGTTTTGAAGTTAGGCAGAACTGGGTTTAAATCCATCTTCAGTTGCTTACTATTTCTGTGACCCTGTAAACTTTTATCTTTTCTTTGTTTGAGCCTCTCCCTTTTTGTGCAAATAGAAGAAAAGCAGGGTTCTTGGGGTCGCTAAGCAGGTCCAATGTGTACGTGTATGGGTGTGGTGCCTGGCACCTGAAGGGATTCACATAATTCCCTCCCTCACTGACTAGGGAAATCTCCATAACACTGCAAAAGAGGATATTATCTCACATATTTCATTGTTTTATACACTTAAAGCCACAATTTTGACATTAAGTTAGTTTTTTTAACTTGCACTGTGATATTCTGTTTATTTCTTAATTTGCTGAACAATATAGACTGTAGAAGCTCAGACTGTGTATGAAATTTTGCCACTTTCAACTAAATAGAAGACAACCATTTTGAATAGTGTCCTTTTTAGAAATAAAAAATGAAAAAGAAAGAAAAGTTACATGAATTACTTTGTCACACCATATTTTAAGTTTAGACTTACTCATATGAATTTAATACATTAAAGCTTCCATGTTTAACTGTTTTAAAAATTGTATATATGACTGGCATTTCAATGGCTAGGCATTTTTTACTATTAGTCACTATGATTTACTCTCCATAATTTACTGAATTTTATAACATAATAACTATACTTTCTCATAAACTAAATCAGAACATTGTTTCCCACAAGAAGCTCCTTGATCTGATTCTTATCTTAATATACACATTTGTTTCTCTGTCTACTGAGGGACAATGGAGAAATGTCATAGCTGTGTCTATGGCCATATGTTTTGTAGGAAGAAGTGGCAAACAAATACCTTAACATTCATCTTCTTTCATTTCCTAGACTCAGAAAATATAGGAAAAAATCATATGATAAAATTTGGTTTAGTTACATAATTCCTTGCACTAAGAAGACCTTAAATACATACCTTCCTCTTCTTTGTTTCTCCCAGAACTTCTCAGTACTATTGTAGGGGAAGGGAATTTTCTCCTCTGCCCTTCCATGTTCTCTGGACTGTTCTAAAGATTAAGTTGACATGAGCCAGAATAACAAGAGAAAATCAAATTTGATTTTGTACATACAGGGGCTTCATAAAAATATGAGACCCAAAGGCAATCAAGCAATTGACATCCAGAGCTAAGGAGAAAGGGCCAGGGTTCTGAGACTTCAAAGGGGAACAAAACAATTCATAGGAAGATGGGAAAAGCAAACGTTTGTCATGCCAGGCAGAGACCAGGAGCACAGAGAGGACTTCAAACAAGCAGGCCTTAGAAAATTCCCCCAAATCTATGACATCCAGCCCATGTCTTTTGTAGTTATCTCTGGAGATAACTTGCTTTCTGTAATAGGTCCCTTATCTAAATTATTTTAGACAGTTGAGGGGATTGCCTCCTTTCTTGGGTGTTTTCTTTCTTAAAAGCAATCAACCTAAAGTAGTCCATATTCCAAAGAGGTGTACTTGGGGTGGCACAATCTTGCTCCCTCACAGTATCACTTCTGAAATAATCCAGACCCATGACAGACCCATGAGAACTACAAGGAAATTGTATATTGATGTAAAAATGTGACCAGCTAAAATATATATAATTATTCTGTGTTTACAGGAAGATATAAACATATACTTAAATTAAAACACAGTTTATTATTTAATTTACTTCTAAATTGTCACTGCTGAAAGTTAAGGTCTTTTTTTTTACTTATGGAAGAGGTTCCACAAGGCATAATAAACTATTCTTTCACTATAATGTGGTGGGACCTGAAGAGGAAAAACTAATCTGCAAACAAGTAAACTCTGGTAATGAAATTTCAGGAAATGGAGCTAAACAACTTGCTTCTTTAATTTTACATTTTATATATACTTTATTCTGCATGGCATATTTTCTAAGCGAATAGATTACTAACTACAAAAAGTTATTTTTAGTTAACTTGCATCTTTTCTCCATTGATTGATTAGTTTTTATATAGAAAATATAATCAAGACACTTTTGTGTGCTTTTATTTCTTTTTTTTAAAAAGATTTTATTTATTATTTTTAGCAAGAGGGGTAGGAAGAGAGGCAGAGAGGGAGAGAGACATCAATGTATGGTTGCCTTTCACCTTCCTCCAGCTACAGACCTGGCTGGAGATCTGGCTTGCAACCTGGTTAGGTGCTCTAGCTGGGAAATCGAATGTGCATTTTTCAATACCTCTACTTAAATAAATAAATAATGAATGAAGAAAAAATAAAAGAAAAAGACATTTCAAAAACCCCATATTTTAGGAACCACTTAATAGTGTTTTGGATTTTTTTTGAATTGCCTAAGAGTGTATGTATTTCCATGTCTGAAAATTTTTGCCTTCGAATTTTGAAGTCAAGATAGTGTCAAATATATTATTACTACTATATGTTGTCTTTCAATAACATCAAGTTCCTATCTGAATATGTCTAAATATTTTTCTCTAGTCTTTTGTTTAAAAACATTTATTAAATACTGGAGTGGAAACGAGTGTAGGGTTAGCACATTCTAAATAGAGAAAAACACATATTAAGGCAATTCCTGATTTTAAAGTGTCATAGTCTGGAAGGAGAAACTGACATGACATGAAAACAAAAACACTAAAGAGGAATCTTTCAATGTCAAGTGACCACAACCCAATTCAGGCTTAAGAATCAAAACAGTATAAATTGTCTCAAATAACTAATCATCCAAGCCCATTTTCAGTGGGGACAAATGCTTCATTTATTTTTTTTTAAAGATTTGATTTATTGTTTCCAGAGAGAGGGGAAGGGAGAGAGGCAAAGAGGGAGAGAGACATCAATGTATGGTTGCCTTTCACCTGCCTCCAGCTAAGGACCTGGCTGGACACCTGGCTTGGAACCTGGTTATGTGCCCTGGCTGGGAATCGAACCAGTGACCTTTGGGTTTTCAGGCCAGCGCCTTATCCACTGAGCCACCAGTCAAGGTCCAAATGCTTCATTTATATAGTCAAGAACCTATCATTCTTCAAATGTTGGCTATAACTTCTTCTTGACTGCCTTGCTCATCTGATTCAGGTAAATTCCAGCTTTATAAGGAAAGATGGCCACCAGAGAGCTCCTCTTTTCCCATAGCCCTAAGAAAGTAGTATCCCCAAAAATACTGCACTGTCCCAGAGTATGAAATGCTGTCAGTAGGAAACCTTGGGCCATGAAGATATGTCTAGAGTCTGAGGGGTTAACAGCCCCAAAACATAGGGACAGAAAGGCAAAGGAAGATTCTCCAGAAAAATGTCAGGGTGCTATTCTTACAGGAGTGGATCCTGAGTGTTAGGCAGGGCAGGCAAAATTATAGTTTCAAATGCTCAGCAGCAGCAACATAGATGGCAGTTCACTCTATCTTGGTAACAAGGAAAATGGGCCTGATTCTCAATCAGAAAGTGTGTGTCATGTCTTAGCTGCGGATAAATGACAGCCATGTATTTTTTCCTGCCATGCACCCTATTCTGATGTACACCCGCTTGCCAAGCAAAACTGATGTTGCAATTTAAAATAGCCAAGCCCAGGGTTAACCTGCTCTCTGAAGATCAGCCAGTCTCCTGCAAGCAATTTGTAAGACAATCACAACACATGTTTGAATAGACATCCAGGGATTATTAAAAGTCACATTCAGAGCATTTGCCTTCCCACCAATCTGGCTAGCTCATATTCATCTTTATAGAGGTGCCTCAAAAGGTATCTGCAAGGAGGTTCAATTTTTGACCCTTCCTTATGCAGGAAAAATAGACTGTTCTTTTCCCTAAGGGTCCTGGGAGTTTGTGTGGAGAGAGGAGTAGGGTGGGTGCAGCTATTAAGATAACTTGCTCTTTTGTTCTAAAGGGGTTAAAAGGAATTGTGGAGTTTGTGGTACTTTTAGAGGTAGAGAGAACAGTGAATGGGGAAGGTACGAACAAAGTCATGGATGGATTCTTGAAATATCATGCTATTATTTTACAGTAGTATCAATATTCTCTGTAGTTTTTATTTATACTGTGTTGCCATAAGATAAGATTGATACATGTAAGAGGGGGTGTCACAAATATGGGTGTAGTAATATAAGACTATTTGATTGCGGACTGTGCAATTACTAGAGATGGAGTCTTTCTATAAGCTGAGTAAAGTAAAAATTAAGAAAAAACATGGCAGTCAGGCATATAGTATGATCAAGCTTATCTGAATTAATAGGTTTCTCTTTTTTTCTGATAGCAGTAGTAGAATTGTTTCATTTTTAATCACTTTAAGGACCCAAGGGTTTGACGTTTCTTCTTTTTAAATAAAAACTTCTCTAAGTCAGTGTTACAATGCTTGCTGTCTTCTTAAATAAATACACTGAACATTTTATAAAAGATGTATCCTTTCTTCAGGATTACCTATATTTTGCTGTAATTAAGCAAAACCAGTCAAGGTACATATAGCTGGTTTCTCAGCCCTGTGAACTTTCTGAATTCTTGTGGCTGGTGATTGCAGCTTTTTTCCTCCCTTCGCTGTTAGGTGATCATCTGCACCTTTGACTTACTGCCTCTGTGCTTCTGTACAATAATGCCGCCTTTGAAGCACATGGTAAGTGCTGAATAAATGCTCGTGATTGTGAATGTTATAAAAAATCAAGCAGGTCTTTATTATTTCAATTTTCCTTTGTAAACTGCTAAAGACTTAAACAATCAGCTTAGCAAGTTTGTTATAATTGCATATAAATAGTCCCTGAGTAGGACTCATAGGGTCCAAAGTAAGGGCTTCACTCAGGGATATGGGGCATAAGTTTTAAAAACTGGTTCTGTTTGTGTGTCATGTGACAATGTAGCAAGGACATTTTTGTATGTTGTTCTGTATTGATACTCAGAATATCTGAATTAGCTAGGATAGGAATACAATCACCCTATTACAAAGGGAAACTGAGGCTTCATTAAATGAATGGCCTAAAGTGAGTCAGATCTGAAGTCATTGGCAGAGTTGAAATTAAAGCTTTTGATTTATTCCACATGTAGTGTTACTTCCATTCCTAGCTACACTGGTCAGGATTCAGGTGATCTAAAGTTCCATCCACATTGTTTAAATTTTAGTTAGATCAACTTTTTGTTTTTTCAATTCTAATACAGAAAGGCCAAATCACAATCAGCCAGCCAATCTGAGCCTAGTTTCACTTACCTTTTGCCTCTATTCCTATTCTGTTTCTTAAGACAGTTATGGAAATCACTGTGGGGAAAAGAGTGTGTTTGCTAAAATTATTGACATCTTTGAACTCACTCTGTAAAAATTCAAAGGAGAAAATGAGGCAATGGTCTCCCAGGAGAAACTACACTTAAATTGATAGCAAGTATTCAGCCTTGTGGAGTAACCTTGACCCTGCTCTGACCCGTCTTTCCCTCTAGTCTCAACATGTCTAGGGCATTAGCTTTGGAAAAGAGTTAACCAGGAAGCTAGCTATAAATTAAGGCTGTCAGTCACTGTTTTTGAATTAATATAATTCTATTGATAATTTTTATGTGGTGGTCACTGTGCAGAGATGTTCCACCTAAAATTTAGTTTGGGTGTTGAGACTTATGATGCCACATGTACTACAGGGTATAAAGAGGTTTACTGCTCAAATAATGAGGCTTTCTGAGGAGAATGGGAAAGGCTCCTGTGTAGGTCCAATAATGGCTTGAAAGAGCAGGAAGTGACAAGTAGGTTGGCCTTTTAAGGTGGTCCGGGAGTGCTTCTAGGATGAGGGTTCCCACTTATGGAAGTTACATGGTCTCAATTCCCCATCAATGCCAAAGGAAGGAACAGCTGCATTGTTAGTTTGCTCAGATAGAGGACAGAAGTGGAAGAGAGAGTTGCAGGACTTGAAAGTTGTCAGTGATTAAACACCTAAAATAGAGTCCAAGTCATTATAATATCTAACAAATATGTAAACAATTGATTGAAAGAAACACTTGCTCCAGTCATCAAACTTTATTTGTACATCCTGTCTTTACACTAGGCCCACTCCTTCAACGATGAGTGATTCAGGTGGCCTTCAAATGGGAATCATTCCTACACCCAATTTTTTAAATAAATAAAATGAAGCTAATCAATAAACAAAACAGATGGTTGGGCAAATACAAACCCACCTCCCAGGAAGACCTCCTTTGTCACATATCTCTTTTGCACATCAGCTCTTGACTGACCTGGAGGCCCTGTACCCTACACTACGTGCTATCAGTTCTCTGAAAATCAAACAACAGCAGTAAACTGGCCATCTATGGGGAGGGCACACGGCAGAGCAATCTGGCTGCTTCTGAGTGACCATTAACAGGATTTGCTTCCTCTCATCCTCTCAGCTGTGCAGTAGAGGGCCTGAAGTGCCCCTAGGAAGTTCATTTAACCTTGGCAGAGGGGTTTGTGAGTCTTAATTTCAATGGCCTTTTATGCTACTCACTGTCAAAGAGGATGCTGTGCAACAGAAATGGCTGTCATGACAGCCTCACAGAGCGAGCATCAAAAATATTAGGGACCGATTTAATAGGCCATCAAGCACATGAATAGACTGGGCCTTTTGCCATTTGCTGTTCATCCAGGTGGTAAAATACTGCAGCAGAATCAGAGGATGGAGGTGGGAGACAATGGCACACTTCCTGATTTTAGAGGGGCATTTCCATTTGCTAAAGAGGCTGATCGTCACCATGCCTGACACAAGGTCATTTTTCTCTCAGAACTGCTAGGGGCTCCAGAGGAAGTTTGAAGGGATTATTTCCTTGAGCCCTATTGCAGTTGTTTCAAGGCCTCCTCAATTAAATGATTCATCTAATTTTATTTTATTTATTCTTATTTATTTATTTGTTATTATTTTTTAAAGACTTTGTTTATTATTTTTAGAGAGAGAGAAAGCGAGAGAGGCAGAGAGGGAGAGAGACATCAATGTATGGTTGCCTTTCACCTGCCTCCAGCTAGAGACCTGGAGACCTACCTGGCTTGCAACCTGGTTATGTGCCTTGTTTAGGAATCGAACCAGCAACCTTTAGGTTCTCAGGCTGGTGCTTTATCCACTGTGCCACCAGCCAGGGCCTGATTCATCTCATTTTAGATATGCAATCTTGGCCGGGTTCAATGCTGAAAGTCTAATCCCTAACCCCCACTTTAAATTTGGGCTTTGTCTATTTATAATGATAATTGATCACAATTTTTATTGAACTAGTGGCATAATAGTTATATTGGGTTGGCCAAAATGTTCATTTGGTTTTCTGTGTAGTCTAGTGGCGCTTAGTTGTCTTTAACTTCATTTGAAACAATTTTGTTAGATTGTATTGTGGTAGCTGTTACAAAAAAAAATCAAGATTATTGAATTTTTATGTAGCCATTTTAATATTGAAGATGGAAGAAAATAAGCAACATTTTCAGTATGTTATGCTTTATTATTTTAAAAAAGGTAAAAACAACTGAAATGCAAAAAAAAATTTTGTGTAGTGTATGGAGAAGGTGCTGTGATTGATCAAAAGTGTCAAAAGTGGTTTTGAAGTTTCATGCTGGAAATTTCTCACTGAATGATACTCCACTGCCAGGTGGACAGGTTGAAGTTGATAGTGATCAAATTGAGAGATTCGTTGAGAAAAATCACCATTATACTGTGTAGATTGCTGACCAACTCAAATATCCAGATAAAGTTATTGTTGAAAATGAAAATTAAAGTTATTATCTTTTATTTTATAGACAAAATTAAACAAACTTCATTGGCCAGCTCAATAAAATGTTTTATATTATAGAAGTTAACATCTGTTTTCCAGCTCTGCATCTTACTTGAAGTTAGATTTTTTCTTTTTTTTCTTTTAAGAAAGCATAGTCTTGCTTTTGCTTTCCAGGTTAGGTCTTTGAAAGAACATGAAACCTATAGCTTAATATCAAAATTACTATTCTCTGAATGTTTCCAGGTATATTTGCATACTGTAGTATTTTCCCTTATTCAACTTTGCTATTATCTAACTCTTGGATGATGAAAATGATATTTTTGGAAACATTACATTAAGTAACTGACTAAACTATATGCACCTTGAGAGCAAGAGTTCCTTCTGTTTTTCTCACTAGGCCTCAGTACTTAGCATACTACTTGAGTTAGCACAGTGCTTAGTGAATATTAGTTAAAGAGTAAATAAATAATGTTGTATAACTGCTATTCCTTACTCATTTACCAGAATTGTCTGTGTTGCCTGCCTTTCTTTTGCTTTTTAAACCATTTTTACCTCTATTTTTGTACTTACAAATAAGCTTACTTTTTGTACTTATAAATAATAAATAATGTAGATGTGTTTGAAGAAGACATGATGTGCCCTGATATTTTTGCAGGTGCTAACCTTATTTCTAGTTCTGTTCTTTTGGGTGATATACTTAACTCACAAAACATTGATATTCATATCTGGTTTGGTAAGTTCTTAGGCAATGTCAATTTAGTTTGGTTTTTTTCCCCCTAGGAGTTTCTATGCATTTATATAATGCCCTATACTATATGTGTGTGTGTGTGTGTGTGTGTGTGTGTGTGTATGTATGTATATATGTCCTGGGACTAATATTTACAAGTGATTTTACACAGGAAACCCATATGTCTGCTTTTTGAGCTATAAGTCCTATATTTAAATACACAGCCTATTTTTTATTTAGCTTCCAATTGACTCCCAGCTTGGAGATTCCATATCAATTGATATCTGATTTTCTTTAAACTCAGTGTACTATTGGAACTTAATTTCATTTCTCACTGACATAGAAGTCAATGCCCGTCCTATCCACTATACTCATGCTTTGCTAGTCACCGAAGATCATATTTGGAATTTCTTGGAACACTTGAGAATAAGTGCAAACAAAAAAATTCCCCCTTTCTTCTTACTGAAAAGAAAAAATAAAAGAATGGATATTGAATACTTAAAGCCCATGGGGGAAAGGATGTAATATGCAAATGAGAATTACATCAGTTATAGGAAAATAGGGAGTGGTCAGTGTTATAGTAAAACAAGAACTATATGCTTTCACTAAAGATTGTAAAATTAGTTTTTGTAAAAAGTGTACAAATAAAATAAAATATATTTTGAGCCTCACCCTTGCTTCCCTGCTGATTTCTGATTTGTTTCCATAAGCAGTTGAATATGCTTTTGTCACTACACAAAGAAATAGAACACACACACACAAACACACATACACACAAACACACACACATACACACATGCCAGAAAGAAAGAAAAAAGAAAGAAAGAAAAGGAAAAAAAAGGAGAAAAAAGTCCTTCCTATCACAGCCTTTCTAGATGCTGTCAATTCTTCTTTCATTGATGAAATTTTTGATATGGACTGTTGTACCTTTTCTGCTTCCTTGTCATTCATTCATTCTTCTTCCAGTACTTCATTCTTATTGCTGCTCCCAAGGTTATATCTATGGATAAACATAAAACAGGTTTAGTCTGTAACTTCCTGAACCTTTTAGCCACATTGGGCACTGTTGACCTCTCTTCTTGAAGAATATTTTTTCTGCAATTTTGACTCCAACTCTCTTGGCTTTCTCTCACCATTGTGGCTGCTCCTTCTCAGTTGCATTCTTTTTCCTGTATCTAGCTCTTAAATGTGAACTAAAATGTTGTATTCTGTAATCTTGTTCCTTATTTCTCTACTCAGTCATTTCCATAGTTTGTTTATCATCAAGATGAAAATCCCAAATCTGTATTTAATCTATATTTTACCCATTGAATTTTATATTATATTGAGCTAGACATCTCCATTTGAAGGTCCTTGAGACACTTAAACCTAAAAATGTCCCAGATCGAAATCTTTACTCTTTACATCCCTTTTCCTTAACTCTATTCTCACTCCACGCTTCTCATTCCCTGTGAATGGTACCATCTTCATCTAGTTGCCCGGTCTAGAAACGTGGACATCATGGTCTTCACCCATTATTTTTTTACACAGGCTGAACTATTAATCATTAAGCATTCATCAATTAAATGTGTCCACAGTTTTATAAGAAATATACAGAAGAGACAGGTTATAAGAAGAGTGTATTATAGGAAAACCTAATTTGATTTCTACAGTGTAGAAAGGGAAATGATGTTTCAATTGAAAACAATAGTGAATGAGAGATAGTTCATTGTGGAGTGTGTGAGTGGCTGGAATGGAGAGCCCTCCAGGGAAGCAACAGTATGTAAGCAGAACTTGGGTCTAGGAGGGTTGAGGCCCAGTTTGAGAGATAATGGAGGAGAGTGGAGTGGATATAGAAAGTCAAAGCTAGTTCTTGTGGAACTTTCTGTCTTATATTAAAAAATGTTAACTTTATTTTAAGAACAAAAGAAAGCTATTGATAAATTCTAAGCAGGAGGGTGATAGGGCTTGGTAATATTAAATTTAGTATCTATAAAATGGAGAGTGATCAATTTCATAGTATGATTTTCATATATAAAAAAATTCTCATATATGTAATTTGATTTCCTTTTACTTTGCTCATATAGTCTTTCTATGTATTCTACTCTGTTGCCCTAAATAATTTGCCCATTTCACCAAAGAGCAGATCCTTGATGAAAGTAATATTCCTAAAAACCTGGTCGTGTTTTTTTTGGAATGATAATTTTGATTTGTGTTGTAAGACACATTATTCTGAAAGTTATCTCCCTCTATATATTTTTTATATATTTGGTACATTTCTTTTTACAGGACCTTTTTTTTCCAAGTTACACTATATGGTGCAAGTAGGTGGCTATTTTAAGATCTGTTCATCTCTGATTAAAAGATTATAAGAAAAAATACAATTAATGATTTGGAGATTTTATTCTGATCTGACAAATAATTAATAGTTTTCTTTGATACCACTCTTTTTTTTAGATGCAGCAGCATAAAAATCAACCACAAAGGGAGCTAGATATTATTTATCATTAATTTTGACATTTCCTCAGACGTTTCCTGGAAACCATTGTAACCTGCTTAATTTGTCTCTGTATAATAGGAAGCAGATAGCCTCAATTAACGTACCGATTAGTAATTTCTTTAATGAGTTTCAGTAGTTTTACTTATCACTGCTGATTCAGTACACTGGACCCTAGAAACTGGGATTTGAGCAAAATTAGAATATAAAAGTTGAACTATTACGAAATTGCTTGTGTATGGTATATTTGTTGTTCTTTGGTTACTTCTCTCCTGCATGTGTATATAAGCAGGGAAGACATTGAAACCACATGGAAATGAATCCATAGACTTATGTAGTTTGCAAATTCAGTGATGAGTTGGTATATAGCACATGTAGTAGTGAACTAACTATGACTACTGCTTGGTGACTACAGAATTAAAGGTTCCTTTCTGTAAGCAGCAAATAAAACACTTCATCTTTGGGAACTGTATTAACGCCTTCTGGAGACTGCTTAAGCCTACTATCCAGGTTTGTGAAAGGATATTAGGAAGTTACTTTTGCCCTGAACAGAGGGTAGTAAATATCCTTGGTTTATATATTACAAAGAAAATAGATAAACCCTCTTCTCTGATTTAGTATCTTAGTCTTCTAAATAAGAGGATTTAAGACCTGTGGGATTTTTTAACTAGCCTAAGTACTTGGATTGTAATGGCCTGTGTTTGGTTGTTGTTGGAGCAGGAATATAGAAACAGTGGTCAAAGCATCAGACTCTCTCCTATGAATGTTTACAGCCAATTTTTCTTGTTTCTATTAGGGACATTTATTGTTACAGCTGCTATGTGCCAGATCAAGCAAGAGACCAAAGTATTCTGCAAATGCCTGTTACAGAGCTTCTCATCCACAGAAAGGTACTTCCTTGTTGCCACATTTTATGATAACATAAAGTTTCATGACATTTATGGAAATGTGTGGCATGAAGCAGATGGCTTGTTAGCCTGTTTTAGCAAGCTCATTTGTATCCATACAATATTAAAACTTTTCCAAGTTCATGAATTATAAAAGAATACTAGATTCTGTGTAGTCCAAAGAGTCCTTTAATTATTAAAATTAGATATGCCAAAGGATTCAACCCTGAGTGGAAATTAAAGATGGGCTTTGAATCAAGATAAGGGTGCTGAATTTGATTCCTGTGAAATTACTTCTCTTTAGGAGGTACTGGATTGCTACCACTATTACAAGTACTAATAAAGCTTTATCTCTTATTACTTCCTGACATACATAAAGCCTTTGTGAAAGCTAAACTTGTATTACAAGTTCTCTTCACTTCCCTAAGAGCATAAAACACATCCTCTACACTCGGTGCTTTTGTACATGCTCTCCTTACATTTGAAAATCATTTGCTTGCTTTCATGCATCCAACTTTGAAAAACCTACCTACACATAAATGTCAGTGCCCATCTCACACAAAACTTCCTTTAAAATGTTTCTATGACTTCTGCAGTTGTGTAACTCCTCCTTCTCTGAATCATATCGTAGTTCTCTGTGGTGTATTGCCTCTTATCCTCTATTATGTTTACATATGTGTTTGTGTGTCATTCATTTAGATAATACTTTCAAGACTGACAACTCTCTTTTCTTTATCTCTGTATAACTCCACTTTACCTAATGGAATATCTTAAAAGTAGTAGGTGATTAATGAATACGTATTGAATTTTTATTTTTAAAGTTTCTTATGGTAAGAATATGCTGAAATATTCTTTAATAAAAGTTATTTCTCTCTTTACTTAACTCTTAAGGCCATATGATCTGTAGAACTTGTCTTTTTGCTTTGGCCCTCAGGGAATTCTAAGCTGTTTTCTGCTCATTTCTGGTATCTTCCCTTAGCCTTTGCTTCTTGTCTTTTATGTTTAACTTTTAAGTCATTTTTATTGTTTTTCTATTACAGTTGTCTCAATTTTTCCCCCTTTGCCCTATTCTAACCCCCCACACCCCCTCCCACAGTCAATTTCCACATTGCTCTCTGTGTCTGTGAGTCATCTAGACAAAGAACCTTTGCTTCTGATATAAAAGTTCTCTTCTCCCCCCTTTAGCACCTAGCCCCATCTTCTTACTCTTATTTCTATGGTTATGGATTTTATTATAACTGCTAGCTACACCAGATTCTCACTCATTCACTTACCAGACATTTATTGTCCTTTATATAGTAGGCATTAGGCTACACACTAAAGATATCAAGATGGATAACATATAGCTGACACTCTCAAGAAGCTCACATCCTAATAAAAGTGTAGTTGAAGTACTTAAACAATTACAACAAAATAAATAAAAACACAATTAGAGCTTTCAGTTTTTTACATTTTCCTAGAAGTGGTAAGAGGAAATGATATTTGCCCAAGGCAAACTGGTTCTTTTTCTTGCTAGTTCTTTAGACTTCTGTGAAATACTATAGATCTCATTTTTTGCCCTTTTGAAACATCTCTTTCTGCAGCAAACATTAATAGTTATAGGCCTCTCTTCATCCAGAGAGGATGTCAATGCACATACACACATATAAGCTCGTGTCATTAAAAACCTATTAATTTCTTTTGTATTGCAAATATTTTACTTTCTTTGGTAGAAATAAGTAATTTAATCTATTTCTAAGGTATTCTAGAATCAGACTGCCAGAAAATGTTGCTTTGGTGTCAAACTCAAAGGGCAGACAGAATTTAACATTAATCTTCCTGATCTTGACTTTTTCTTCCTTGAAGCTTATCTATGGTAGATTCAAAGTGTGATGTTTACCGTTGAAGGACACAATAGGAAAATACCTTTCCCCCCATCATAACTTAACACAGGGTCTTATTTTCAAATTGACCTTGGTTGAAGACATGTTTCTAAAATAGTTTAACAGATGGTTTTCTTTCCCTGATTATTAATACTGTGGAAAGAACATTAGCTTCACAAATGAGACACCCGAGTTGAAATTCTAACTCAGACTTCTTAGCTCCACCCAACTGGGGATGGGTGTCACTCCTCTTGGCTTCCATCCATTACCTTATCTACGAAATGGAAAGATTGGACTAGCGGAGTCACTACGACCCTTTTCAGCTCGAAAATTTTCTATGACTACAGGTTTGATTTAATTAATTAATACAATGATGATTTTATTCACTTAGGTTATTTCTTTTATGTTCGTTACCTTAATCCAATTAAAATGAGATCCCAACTTTATTAACTTTGCTGCAATAAAAAAGTATTCTCGGGATAAATGATCTGTTTCTACAAACCTTAGGACTACAAAAAGAGAAAGCTGCATTTGATCTCTGCATCTAAGCAGACAGTAATTGGACTGATCACTTTGAAAATTCACTGTTGGCCAATTAGCCATAGTGGCTGCATTTAAAATGCATTCTGGGTGACTAATTTTACGTAAAATTGTGTATAAAAAGTTACATAATTATAATCAGATCCCCATTTGTTTGTAAAGCAATGATTTCTTTTCAATTAAAAGCAAGCAAAGTAAAGTGTAAGTTTTTCTTCTCACTCGTTATTTCTAAAACCAGTATCTGATTATAAATCAGCAATACGGGTAGCGTGAAAGCAAACAAGTAACAAAAGCAGCACTATACATACCTATGTGGCACTTATGGTCTGTCATGAGTCCCTCTCATTTTCATCACCACCAAACCTCCATCTCTGCCTACCAAAATTATATCCAACTCCTAGGTGATCTCTCTTAATGAGCAGTCATGAAGATTATCATAGCACATTTCTGATACTTTTAAAAAATGCCCTTCTGAAATGTGACTGATACAACTACATTGTTCTTTACTATAAAAAGCAAAAGGTTGTGCAATCCCCTCCACATCCTGACCTCTCTGAGTCAAACCAATTACCAGCCAATTTTCAATAATGAGCAATCATATAATCATAAGATTGGAAGAGACCTTGAAGAGGGCATATGGTTCTCCCTCCCGTTTCAGCTTGGGCTGCACTGAAATCATCTTGGAAAGTAATTATCCACCCTTTTCTTTGACATTTTTAAAGCAAAGAGTTCACAGTCTCTGAGCTCCATTGACTCACAGTAGTTACTTGCTTGATCATACAACTTCTATTGGCTTTCTTCTCTTCCCTGTCTCATTTCCGGCTCCCCTATTGATGTTTCCTGGGATCAGTTCCCAAATAAGCTACTTGTGGTCAAATCCTCATCTCAGGTTCTACTTTAAGGGAACTCAATTAAGACACTCTGATTATAGCCCTTAATGAAGTCAGAAATGATCAATCAAATAAAGAAAAACATTAGCTTGATTCCATTGATGTTAACACACACAATATCCTTATTTGGGTATTGTTACTAAAACCAAGGCACCAAAGCATCTTTCTCATAAAATAGCTTTCTATGCTGTTTCTAAATCATGAATGCTTGTTTCTTAACTTTCATAATGATAATAGTGGTACCCAAAACAATAACAATGTAATTTAATTATCATCCACAACATAGCCATTTCATCCAGGAATAGCAGGAACCAAATCCTCATAATATATTCCTGAGGTGTTAAAAGGTTTTTAGAGAACATTTTAGTACATCTATGAAAAAAGATTGTGAAGTCTCATCCTTCCCCTGTTTTTCACCGATATAGGTAAGTATGGGTTAAAAAATAATCTCAGCTAAATCTGTTAGAGCTACCTTTTTTTTTTTTTTTTAAGATTTTATTTATTATTTTTTAGAGAGAGGGGAAGGGAGGGAGGCAAAGAGGGAGAGAGACAGCAATGTATGGTTGCCTTTCACCTGCCTCCAGCTACGGACCTGGCTGGAGACCTGGCTTGCAACCTGGTTATGTGCCCTGGCTGGGAATCAAACCAGTGACCTTTGGGTTCGCAGGTTGGCACCTTATCCACTGTGCCACCAGCCAGGGCCTAGAGCTACCTTTTATGTAATGTGTGCAAAGGTCTATGTACAAAGTTAGGTTTTAGCTTAGTTGATTAGCCTTAACATAAATAAAGTACTGATCATAGCTAAAATGTCACTAAGAGATGGAATACATACATAGGTTTAACACAGTATAGCTAGAGGCTGTACCTATTCAGCTTCCACCCCTTCTCCGCTGTGTGAATATTTGGAGTGGGCATGTAAAAATAATAAAACTTTATTGTTTTTCCCCTCTTTTTCCTTTTCATCAGATTGTAAGAAGATTGAATTTTCCTTTTTTTTTTTTCTTCTCATTTTTAAATGATAAATTGTGCCTACTGTATCACTGGCATGAGAAGTGGCCCTTAGCTCTGACAACTCTATTTTGGTTGGGGTAAGGCCAAATTAGCACCTTGAGGACTATCTCTTCTCCATTTTTAGGCAGGACACCAGGAGGCTTATGGTCTGGCATTCCCATTCTTGTCCATGTTATCTTCAACTTACTGTATGACCTTTACATACAGTAAAGTGAATGTGACTTGTGAATGACAAGTCATTGGACTTAATTTTCTACCTTCTCCTCCAACAGAAAAAAACAAAACCCAGAACTGGTTATTTAATTAATCTGTCTACCATATATTACCTACTTTATCCACTTACTCTCCACCCCATTGGTGAAGGGGGAATCTCATTTTGAGATAATGGAGCTGACCAAACAGACAGCACCTAATCCAAGAAACATGAGATTGACAGAGATTTCTTAGCCACATATACTTATAGCCAATCAGTGCAATGCAGGACCACATGGCTGCACGTGGGTGCATGGTGAACAGCTAGGGGTTGATCGCTGATTTCTGCAGGTGAATGATACCGATTTGTCTGAATATTTTCATGGTCTATCAACGAAATGAAACCTATTAAGTTGTTTAGCCTGTCCAACTCACAGGGGACCTAGCCAGGTGGGAGCCTTTTTTATTCTGCAGGGTGAGAGTAGGGGAGCTAACAGGGGTTTGGGGCCCTGTTAGATTTATTGATGTCAAAGCAGCATGTGAAACTTTTGGCTTTATAAGACAATAGGTCAGCTTTCTATCTGATACCTGGAGACCAGTTAGGCGTTGTCCCTATTATTGAGCTTGCTGTCTAGGGCTCTAAATAGATTTATCCTTGTAACCTGGAGGGCTTTCTATCTATTTCAAGTCTACTCAGTTTGGACTAAACTTGGAATATCAGTTTAGTCTCATTGACTATTATTAATATGGGTGTTACCAGCTGTTCTAAACTCAGGTTCATTACATTTCTTATAACCTTGTAAATTTTATAATTCTTTTCCAGGTAGGTTGAGCCTGGAAATTTAATTTTTCCTATCTTATCATTGTATATTTCTGTCCTTTTGAAGCCTTACCATCATTATGACTTATTTCAAAATCTCTTCTGCCAGGTATATTAATGATTCCTAAGAATGTTTTTAAAATCAGAAACTTCATACAACCTCAATTTTTAATAAAAATGAAAATGATGATGATATTGATACTATTATTTATTCTTTCTTAAGTGCCAGCTGTTCTGCTGAATTATTTATACACAAGTTGTAAATTCATTCTCACAAACCTGAATTTAGAAGTCAGGAAAGTTAGGCTCAGTGGTCTTAGGCAACTTTTCATGATCAGGCAGGTAGTGAATGGCAATGTCTTGAATACAAGGATTTGCTACATCTATAATAAAACTCATAGGAATTTGAGTGCTGTTGATTAAATAATTCAGAACTTCCACATGAAGACTATGAGATTTAGGAGACTTGACACTTACTCAAAAACCTCAAGACCTGACCAAGTCAAGTACCCAGCAACCTGGATGTCCTGCCAAATGTTAGGCCTGTTTTGCCAGCTTTTTTCACACTGGATGACACCTATAATGAAAGGCCAAGGGCAAAGATCCTTGGAGACACACATCTTAGTATGGGAAGGAGCCTTTTAGTACAAGAGTCACATCTTTGTGTGAGCAGGAAAGCAGACATTAAAATGAAGCAATTAGTGTTTCATACTGTGGAGAACAATGCCTCGGATTGGAGAGTAGAAGGTATTTACTTATAATGGCAATGGAATCTTTCAGATCCTTTGGGAGATTAGATCAGTGATTTATAGGGTTTGGTGATTGTATCTCCCTCCCTCCCCACTTGTGTAGCTAGTACAGTTGAATAAACAACAGTTTGCTATTCCTAATAATTATTATTTGTATTGCAGCTTCCTGCTGCATTTTAACTTCAAGGGAAGAAAATGAAGACAGGCTGTTCTTCTGACAGTTTTATAGCTTTGGTGTCACCATCTGGGAGGGACTTTGGTATCCCACAGGAACAAAGTAATGGAAATTCTCCATGCTCAGGGTTGATTTGAGTTTGCCTATCTGGCCAGTGCCAAGTTATTCTGTGGGCAGCATGTGTGAATCCCAAGATATTTTAGTTCTGTTAATCTGATCAGTGCCAGTCCATTTCTGGCTTTCCTGTCCACCTGCTGACTCTCTGGTGTTGGCTTCCTGCTGCTCTGTCCGTCTGTTAAGAATTTATTTACAAAATACACTAAATTGCAAACTGTACCAGAGTGGGACTTAGCATTCCCCTGCCCAGGAATGGCATCATGCCAGAGCATAATTTTCCATTGTTACTAAGCTTAAGTGCAAGAAGTGGAAAGATTCAAGGGACTCTTAAATTTACTTGAAATCCCTAGGCAAAATTGTCAGGGAAGTAATCTTGATTTTTACCCTACATAGAAATGCAGGGTCTAATTTCAGAGCCAGTTATAGAAAAAGCAATGGATTGATAAACAGAAATCTGTGATCATAACCCAGGACCTATCATTACCTGTTCATATGACTTTAATCAGAGCTTCACTTTTGGGAAATGTTGTACTAGTTAATCCTGAAGCACATCCAGGACAAAGTTAGGATTTTCATCACTTTCATGTAGATATACACTTGTCTACACCTTGAGACACATGGCTGTAACATATGTGGAGGTAGATATAAAGCAACCAGAGGTTATTCTGGCTTGAATGATGTCACACATTGAGAGTAGAATCTTGTTATGTAGATTTGTCATGAGGTGGACGGGGTAGAGGCAAGTTCTTGATTGATGATGTAGGAAGTCCTCCAAGAGAACAAAAACTAAAAGTAAAATAGGTGTAAATAATTCCAAAACTATTACTAGAAAGAGAAAGATATTTGTGGAGGTGAAAAGAAAGTAACAGAAGGAGAAAAAAATCTGCAGTTTTTCCATTTTTCTTTGTCTAAGGCTATGTGTGTGTGATTGGAAGAGTCGGGATATTATTCATAGCTGAGCACAAAGTTGATAGTTGGAGCAAAATGGTACAAAACAAAATTTAGAGGGAATTTTCACAGTTCCAGTTCTAAGGTCATTGACAGAATCATGTTAGAAGGTTCTTGGCAGGGCAGCTGGATTAAGAAGACTCCCCATCTCTTCAGCAATCAAAAATAAGATGAACAAAATTGAAGCTTAGTCATTAATGAAATTTTCACCTTTCATATGCCATACAATAGCTAAATGCTCATTACAGGTAATTTCTGTTCAATATTTTTTACCAGTTACCCTGAGGTAAGACTTAGCAAGCAGTTTGGTAAGATTATGTCTTTCTATGTGTCAGATATGCCCAAGAGGACTCAACCAATGGTAAAGTTGAGCATCCCAATGAAGGTAATACATTCTTTTTTTGCTACTTTTTTCTTAAAGATTTTATTTTCAGAAAGAAGGGCAGGGAGGGAGGAAAAAAGGGAGAGAAGCATCAATGTATGGTTGCCTTTCACCTGCCTCAAGCTAAGGACCTGGCTGGAGACCTGGCTTGCAACCTGGTTATGTGCCCTGACTGGGAATTGAACCAGTGACCGTTGGTTTCACAGGTTGGTGACAATCCACTGAGCCACAGCAGCCAGAGCTTGAAGGTAAACTCTTAATTGAGGTTTCCTAGATAGGACACATGATAATGTTACATTTTGGATTTTCATTTAGCAACTAAAAATAAGGCTCTGAGCCTTATTTTTAATGTACACAATGCAGTATAATTTGTAAATAGCTTTTACTTTTCAGAGATGTTTTAGGTTTATAGAAAAACTATGCAGAAAGTACAGTGTTCTCATATGTCTCACCCTGGGAATTTTCCCTATTATTAACATCTTGCATAAATGTCATACATTAATACAATTATGAACCAATTATTATTATTAACTAAACTCCACAGTTTATGGTTCACACTTTGTGTTGTGCAGTTCTATGGGTTTTAACAAATGTCACATTTCCAACATTATAGTATCATATAGAACAGTTTCACTACCCTAAAAATATCTTGTACTTCCTATTTCTCACATGTCCCCAACCCCAAACCCTTGGAAACCACCAATGTTTTTAGTCTTTAGCTTTTCCTTTCTAAAATGTCACATAGTTAGATGTGACCTTTTCAGACTGATTTCTTTCCTTAGCAATATGGATTTAATGTTCATCCATGGTTTTTTGTGGCTTGAAACCTCATTTGATTTTTATCAGTCAATAATATTTTATTGTATGGATGTACCACCATTTGTTTATCCATTTATTTATTGTAGGACATCTTGGTTGCTTTCAATTTGGGGAAATTATGAATAAAACTTACAGAAATGTTCATGTTCAGGTTTTTGCTTAGCTTTGTAAGAAACTTACATAGTGTCTTTCAAAGCCGCTGTATCATTTTGTATTCTCAGCAGCAATGAACCGGAGTTCCTGCTACTCCATGACCTCACAGGCACGTGGTGGTGTCAGTGTTCTGAATACTGACCATTCTAATGGGTATATTATAGTATTTTGTTGTTGTTTTAAGTTGAAATTCCCTAATGACATATGGGGTTGAAAATTTTTTCATATGCTCGTTTGTCATCCATATATCTTCTTTAGTGATATATCTTTATATATGTTGTCCATTTTAATTTGGTTGTTTCCTTATTGTTGAGTTTTAGAATACTTTGTTGTAGTTTGGATATAAGTTTTTCTTATCAGATACATTTTGCAAAGTGACTTTCTTATGGACAATGTACAAGTATAGTCGGGCCATGTATTTTAATCTACTTTGATAGTCTCTTTTATTAGATTAGTTCAATCATTCACATTTAAATTAGTTATGTCAGTAATTAATTTAAATTTTTTTATTTGTAATAATTTTATCTGTTGTCCTTTTTTGTTTCTCTTTTTGTTTCTTTTTTTATCTTCCACATATTCTCTGGTTTTAACTGAAAAGTTTATATGACTACATTTTCTCTCCTCTCAGCATATTTATTATACTTCTTTTAGAAATATTTTTAATGGTTTCCCTAAAGGTTGCTACATACATTAACAACTAAGCTAAGCCCATTTTAAAATAACACTGCACTGCTTCATGGGTAGTAGAGGCTCCTTATTTTTAATTATCACTTTAATACTTGGTAAGTTAAAGCACAGTTTATACTTGAACTCTAAAATTAGCATGTCATAGAGTTTCATACATTTTTATATTATGACTTAATCATCTAATTTGAACCTACTACAAATATCAGGGAGATTATAACATATTAAATTATTGGCCTCAATTCTTTATTCTCCTATAATAGCATGATTACACTGAATGGCTTCATGGTGGGTTTTGAGAGACAATTCTCCATTGATTTCTCATGTTTCTTCACAGTCCAGGTGTTCTCATATGTTTAATAGCAAACTACCCTGGAAGCTAGAGATAATATATCCCTCCAAAGGTCATAAGAGACATATCACCCCAGAGTTATCACAGGGTGCTAAACATAAACCTAGATGCAGGCAGACATAAATTAATTAAAGTTAACAATTTTTTAAAAAGGTTTTATTCATTATTTTTAGAGAGAAGGGCAGGGAGAGAGGAAGAAAGGGAGAGTAACATCAATGTATGGTTACCTTTCACCTGCCTCCAGCCACGGACCTGGCTGGAGACCTTGCCTGCAACCTGGTTATGTGCCCTGGCTGGGAATTGAACCAGTGACCTTTGGATTCACAGGCGGGTGCCTTATCCACTGGGCCACCAGCCAGAGCTAAAGTTAATAATTTTTAATGCATATTCATTTTAAAGGCTGTGTATTAAACCAAGTAAATCTTGTTGGAATTTTAGTCTGATGAAAAAGGAAATGAAAACATTCAGGCAAAGTAGAGGTCAAGGCCCCTGCTAGCATATAAAGCACCTTTGGACATCAAAAACACCCATTTTTCAAGACACTTCCATCTGTTCGAATATTGTTAAGATATACTGATTTTGCTGGAACAAGACATCACCATCTGCCAGGAAATTGTTATCATAAATAAACAAATGGATGGGGTCTATCATGTGAATGGTTCTCTTTCAGTGATGGTCTTGTCTGCAGGGTACATGCTGTACCATATGGGGTGTCCCTGCCTGGAAGAAAACTTTTCTCAGAAAAATTTACCCTGTAGAAAAGAATCTTAACCAGGGAGTCTGCACCAGGCTTTGAATCTTATAAAACTTTCCAGGTTTACAATCTGGAGTAACCTTGAATAAATTTGGGAAACAAAAATGAGTCGAGGAAAAGGAATTCACATTTGTTGCATACCTACCTACTGCCTACTAGATGTAGCACTAGACACTTCATAATGTCACCTTTGATCCTCCCTCTAACATGCTGAGTTGGACTAAATAATGTGTTACAAGGATGAGGAAACTAAAGTTAGAGAGTATAGAGATTTTTCTTTATACTAATAAGTAATAAACCCACGGCTCACTCAAATTCTTATTATGGGATTGGTGAAAGAAGGCTGAGAAGGGATAGTTCTATTCAAGTATGCATTTTATGCCCAAGTTTCTCCATCTAGAAGGTACAAATGATCACCTTTTTAGTGATATCCAAATCTCACATTGACTAATAGGTCAATCCGTTCCTGTCTTTGTTGTCCTAAAGGCAACACAGGTAATATCTTTAAAATCCCTGTCTTAGGCTAAACTGGCTCACTAGAATTTATTTCTAAACCTCATCTAATGAATACACTTGCCTATCAGTCCCAGCCTTCTTCCAGCCATTTCTGCAGGTGTTACTAATGCCTTCCCCCTGTACACTGAGCTCCACTTGGTTTCTAAGTGAACATTGACCATAGTAAGCTACCCATGAAGATCACTGGTAACTCAGCTAGTGGGATATAGAACTTATTTTGCTGCATTTGGTCTGATTTTATCCCAACACCTGTGGGCACTACAAACAGTAACCTGCCCTTTGGCTGTCTCTGCTTCTGGAATAAGTCCACTTTGCCAAAGTCATTTAACCCCACACCTGTTTGCTTACTGATCAATTTGCTTGATGAGTGCTTTATTTAAAATTTAACCCACTTTGCCAGCTCTCACTTGCCCTGTAATGTCTCATGTCTCTTAATCAAGGCATCATCATTGCACTTCTAATTTGGTTCTGGAATGTGGTACCTAAGTTTGCTACTGGTGTGGAAGCCCCTTTCTTGCCTTCAGTTCACTTGCTGGTTGGACACCCTGTGTAGCCTTTTCTAGTTGGATTCTGTCCACTCTGATCTCTCCAGCTCTTGGCTACTCTTTTGTTCTGAATGGACTGAAAACTTGCAATCTGGCCAGGGCTGCACATCTGTGTTAATATCACCCACTGCTTGAACTTTCCCTGACCCATCTCACCTACTGCAGTGAATCTTCTGAATTAGACCTTTCCAAACTAAGACTGCCTTCACTACCTCTCTTAAGACTGTGCTCAGGACACTAGGCTTCAAGGACAGCAGATCCCTTCTTTAAAATGGGTCCGGTCTTTCCAAGATGCCGGTTATTTATTTAATTCTTGTTTCAGCCCATACCCAATGTTTATACTACAAGTTTATTCCCAGAAAACTCTGTTTGCCTATATATGCCCACCACTACTGTTGTTCTCATTACTGAACAGTTAGAAACTTTTAAAAATCAGGGTTGAGTCGGGGGAGTCAAGAATCTATGAATCGGAGATGCCAAGTGTTTCTCTCCCAGCTCAGAGTGTTGAATAGGGCCAGGCAGCTCTATTCTTGAGTTCAACAAAACAAGTTTTCAGAAATCTGTCAGTAAAGAGGTGAACAAGCACCCAAATAGAAATAGACTCAAGGCAAAGCTGTGTAGTTGTAAAGAAAAAATGGTATATTTAACTATGGGCCTTTCCACTCCTCAATATATCCAGCCATATCTACAAACGAAAGAAAAAGCCTCTAAGTGTATCCCACTGATGTATTATTAAACATTGTACTTGGAATCAGCTCTGACTGAGTCACACTTTAAGGGCTTGTTCAATGTGATCTGCAGAGACACATTATTAAAGTGCCCTGTTCCAGAATATAAAGTCAGATCCTCATTAACTGGGACAAAAAAATGTTAGCATCCAAGCTCAAGATTGGAAAGCAAAATTCCTATCTCCTAGTGACAGATGTGAGTGTTAGTAGTGTTGTCGCATAACCCTGGGAATTCATTAAAAGTGTCAGGCTGTGTCACAGGGGCACTTTGCATTGACAGCCCCAGTGGAAAAAACTGTGATAATTGCTTTCATTCCTTGCTTACCTTTCACCTTAGCAAGGAAATACGGTTGTAAATAAATAACCCCAGGCTGACACATCACAAGCTTTGTGCAGAAAACTGCTCTGTGAAATGTGCATCTCAAGGACTGCAGGACACTTTTCATAAGAGAGCTAATAGAATTTATGCTGTGGGTTTTATGTGAGTGCTGACTTCCATTCTACTTAACTGAAACCAGGTTGTTTAGCAACTCTTGACTCCTTGAGACAAGAGACTGAGTAAACAATGGTAAAGGGGAAAAAAACAAAACAAAAAACAGTTAAACAAGGAAAGGAAGTAAGAAAGGAAGCAGGTAAAAGAGAGAGGAGAAAAGAAAATAGAAAAGGAAAAGAGAAAGAATCAAAGAAGACGTGAAAGAAGCATACCAATAGAAGGGAATAATGATGCTATTTCCTATTAAACACTTTAACTCTTAGCTGGCAAAGCACACACAAAAAATACAGAAGAATGAACAGCACAGGCTTTTTGTTGGTTTGTGTGTTTGGGTGTGTATGTTTCCTTTCATTAGTAGTCCTAGGTGAACTAACTTTTCTATTCTATTCCCTTTTCACCTCAGCTCTTCATGAATCTTTCCCTCATCAAGCTCAGTATCACCTGTTACCTCAAAAGTAGCTCACTGCACTTGACCTCATCTCATTTTTCTCTTTAATTCTTCTGCCCTGTTTCTCTAGAGTGCTTCTGTGATCTGTCCCAGTTCTACTATCTTCTATCTATTCAGTTCCACTCTGGCCCTAAAATGAGGATGACGATGAGACCATTTAGAAGATACATAGTTCTTGTGGATAAAAATGATCACTTGCAAGATAATTTGACTTATAACCTTACTAAGATGAATTCTCTTTTAGTCTGTTGCCATGTGTAATATTATGCTAAAAATCCTTTGGTTATTATACTGAAATTGACATCTCTTCCCCTACCTTGAGTCTTAGTGCCTACTGCCTCCTTATGAGTAATGGCTTTATTATAAACAAGATGCTAATAAGAGAAAATGTGTTCATATCAGGTTCTAAAAGGGTGGGGACAGAAAAAAATTCATAGTTCTTTGAATTTTATTTAAAAAGCACATATTTACTATGTTTAAAATCAAGATAAAGTAGAAGCCCTGGCTGGTGTGGCTCAGTGGATTGGCACCAGCCTGTGAACCTAAAGGTCACTGGTTCGATTCCCCGGCAGGGCACATAACCAGGTTTCAAGCCAGATCTCCAGACAGGTCCTTAGTGGGAGGAAGGTGAAAGGCAACCATACATTGATGTTTCTCCCTGTTTCTTCCTCCCTCTATGCCTTTTCTCTGAAAATAATGAATAAAATCTTTTAAAAAGATAAAGTAGAAAATGCTCTAAAAATATGAATTTGGTGTATACTTAATAAATGCTGACTACTCACATTAAGTATCAAGATGCTGGAGATTTGATAATTAGCTGGGTACACTTGACAAATGGACACTTCTTTGTTATTAGTATCAAAAGTTATACTTGAAGAAGACATGTTCTCGGTAGGATGACAAGGCAAGTGAGTTCTAAAATAAAATAGTTTACTTGAGGTGACATTTTTATATCTAGTACCTGATATAATTTCAAAATCATGTTATTAGCATACAGAACTGGATATTGACTTTGGCCTTTTGACCATAAATTACACAATGAACTGGGCAATTAAGAAGACGATTTTGTTTAAGCCACAATAGGGATAATGTTCATTAATGAGGAATATCTCAAAGAAAAGAAAAGGGGACAGGTATTATAGTGACAAATAAACAAGCAATTTGGAGGAAGGGCAAAGATAGGCCTTCTCTGAGTTACTGAGGAAGTTAGAGGGAGCTCTTATTTGGGAATATTCCAAGGCAAGGTAATTCTTGCAGTTAGAAGGTTAGCTCATGACCCTGTAAGCATTATCTGGAACAAAAAGTGGTATGTGTGTGTTAAGAAGCTCTTAATAAAGTTTAAGTTGTCAGTCTCCTATTTTGCACAAGGACAAGGCCACCACCATTTGTTACTGATCAATTCAGAAGTGATCAAAACCTTCTAAGTGGGTTAAAACAGGGTCTAGAAAATTTTGTTCGGTGGACGATCATTGGAGTTGTCCCTGTAAAACTAGTTGACCATTTGTGAGAGATGTTGGCAAAAATCAGCTGCATTAGGAGCTTTGGGCAGTTTAGAAAGGAATGTTTAAAATAAAACAGAGAAGCATTAGCATTAAATATTATATTAAAGAGCCAGGAATTAAATCCTGAGGATAACTACTTTAGTGAGCTCTAAAACATTGATAGAGGAAAATCTTTGCTTTATGAGGCATAGATTATTGAGTTTCTTCAAACTCTCAAACTAGGATGTCAATGCTTTTATTGAAGTTATCTACAGTTTTTGTTACCTTTTATATAAGGATATGATCTGAGCATTTCACCAGCATTCTTAATGTTCTAGGTAGTGACTTTGTAACCACAGAACCAGCTGAAATTGATCATGTCCTGTTTATTACAAAATACTGAGTTGCTTTTCAAAAACAATGTGCCAAAATCACAAGAGTGGAGAACTTTGACCCCCAGATGCACCCAGTACCAAAGACTCACTCCCTCTGTGGAACCAAAGGGTCAACTTAGCAATACAAGTATTTTACCCCTCAAAAGCAGGTGCAGTAGTATTGGCTCCTAGACATATTTGGCAGTGGGTCCTTGCTCGGTAACACAAGGAGACCGCCAGTCATTATATGATTTTCTCCAGTGGAGACACCTTCCAGGTCATCAGCCTTTTGCTCTCAAGGCTTCTCAAGATTGTAAAAATAAGGGCCAACAGAAGGCAATATACAGCTCCAATGGGATCTAGACAATCAGGTTTAGTTCTCACATCCAGTCAAATGGTAGGAAGAAAAATTGAAATAGTTTGGAAGGTTGTCTCCAGATATTGAAGGGAGCTGAAATAATTGAAAATTTGGTAAAGATTAACAATTTAAAGGTAGTCTTTTCCAAGGATGGGGGAGGATGAGGAAGTCAATGAAATCTGTATCAGACAAGCCAAGCCAATGCACTGAAACACAGAATTTCTCAGTAACATTTCCTTGAAAATAAAATTAAATATCTAGAAATATATAATTAATGTCTTTGTATTTTGAAAATCATTGTTATATAACTTATATTGCATAAAAATGTTTAAACTAAATAAAGTGTAATATTCTGTTATTGTATGATATTAGTTGAATGAAAGAATCACATTTTCAGGGATTTCATCATAAACACCAAATATTGTTAGAGAAAGCTATACATTTTTTTTTTTTTTTTTTAAATTTTATTTTTATTTTTTATTTTAGAAAGAGGGGAAGGGAGAGAGGCAGAGAGGGAGAGACATCAGTGTATGGTTGCCTTTCACCTGCCTCCAGCCACAGACCTGACTGGAGACCTGGTTTGCAACCTGGTTATGTGCCCTGGCTGGGGAATCGAACCTGCGACCTTTGGGTTCGCAGGCCGGCGCCTTAACCACTGTACTACCAGCCAGGGCCTAGAAAGCTATACATTTGCCTTATTCACTCACTGAAAGTTATAGGAATTAATTTTTTAAGAGAAGAGAAAATAAAAACATGCTGAGTTTAATCTCACTCTGCCATGTATACAAACATATATGTATTAATACACATTTATTAAGATATATATATACACACACACTTACACCTATCCACATATACAGAATACATTTATATAATATTAATTAACAGTGTTTTTTCTCTGGGTGTTAGTATTATATTTTTCTATCTTTGCACTATCCTATTTTCTACAAAAACATGTATTAGTTATATTTTTAAAAGTTTACATACAGGAATAATTAAATGCCTAGAGCAAAACAGGTCTTGTTAACAATGGCAATTAGTTAAATCTGAGGAGTCATATTAAGAATATTACAGGAAAGAGAAGAAAAAAAAAGAATATTACAGCAATGAGAAAGAGATCAAATCATTAAGATGCAGATGCATATTAAACACTTTAGACTGCTAGACTGCTATTTAGTGATTGATGGGTAAGAAAGGCATTTAGTTAATTTTCAGAGTAAGAAAAACAGCTGTAGGAAATTTCCTAACTTTCATACAAATATAAAAAGATATATTATTTTCAACTTTTATATTAATATGGATACAAATCATTTTTAGAACTTTTTATTTTTAAAGTAATCCTCATAATCTAAAGGTAAAATGCCACTGACATTGATACTGACTTCTGATTTGATGAAATCAGTCATAATTTTTCTACTATATGGATTAAATTCAGGTCTATAATCTTTTAAGAATGGGCATATAAAAATAAGTTATTTGAAATATCCTTTATATCAGTAAATTTTATGATCTTATAAAGCCTAATTTTTCACAGGAAAATAAAACCTTTTTGTAAAAACAGACTAATTAAAATTTTCTAAAATTTAAAAATCTATTCCCCAGAACCAACATAATAAATGTTTTTAATATTAAAATGTCAGAGGGAAGCAAAATTAGATTGTGTATCAATGAGAATCACTTTAAAAATCATCAGAAAATTTAAAGGCATTATCAGTATATCATACAACCCAGAATATTTGGCATAAAAATGGGAAACATACTCAAATAAGTTATTTGGCAGTGGGGACGGCTTTCGAGTGAAAATTCAAAGAATACAGTTCTATCTTCAGAAGATCCAAAAGTAAATCTAACTCTGTATATGGGCTATGTTTCCTTAAGACTCACAGTAGGAAAAGTGTAATATAATTAGAGGGTTTGAGAATGTTATGAGTGAAAAACCACTGGGCTATCTCATTCAAGGTCCTGGGAGTTCTCTCTGTCTCACTCCGTTTTGCCTATGGTTCTCCATTTTCCACATTCTGTTTTGTGGGTACTTAGGGGCATTTTGGACCTTGCTGGGCCACATTTGCTTCGGGCTCAGTTCATCAGCTGGGCATAACAAGGGTTGAGCACTGCCACTGTTGCCTCTCATGGATGACTAGAGACAACACTAGACAGATGTTGACAGCTGCCCTTCGAACTAGGGCAAGAAGTGCCCTTTGACTAAATATAAGAGTCATGTGAGGGGTTAAAATTTGTGAAAGTTGGGTATGAAATTTACTTTGATTCCCAATCTAATTTATTTTTTTGCCATGATATAAGCTCCATTCTTGACTTCCCATGGGGACACCTGTAGTAGCTGCCCGTTCTTAGTCTCATTTGAGAGAATGAGAACCTCTTTTCTCACATTTTTTCTATACCTAATTCTCCTTTAAGTAAGTGAATGGATTCCTAACTAGAAAAAGAAGGGGTCACAGTTTTTAAAAAGGCAATAAAGTTAGATTTATGTTTTAAGAGATTTTAAGATTAAGGGACTGGCCTTACTATAGACTATTAAAAAGAGTTTCTGGTCTCCAGAAAATACCCTTTTCACCAAACAACAATGGGAAGCTACAATGATGATGTTTAAATATAACCCCCCAAATATAGTTTTTCCTCTGTTCTACAGATATATACATTTTTTTACCTTCAACCTAGTTTCATGCTATCAAATCTTTTATTTAAGTTACTGAAATTACCAACCCCCAAGTTTATCTGTTTTTCTTTTCAGAATTTTCTGAGAAATATAAAGCCAGACAAGGAACTACATTATTATATAGCTGTATATCTACCATCTGTGTAGTATGTATGTATGTATGTGTATATCTATCATCTATCTAATCTATATCTCTCATATCATTTATCTACTTATCTATCTACTCTCCACTTTCTCTTATTACAGAAAATATGGTATCTTTGATAAACTCAATAAAAATAAAAAGGCTTATACCATTAAAAAATATATACTACTTTCATATCCATGGAAGAGTTCATAGCTCATACAAATTCATGTAGAATGTGTTAAAAAAAATAAAAATAAAAATAAACTACCAGTGACCTCAGTTGACATGTGAGTTTATAGTATTGCAAAAAATTTCTATGATATCACTGACAACAGGCCATCCTGATTTTGCATAAACACATCCAAATACAAATCCTCCAACCTAGTCATGAAGATTTGGGTCCAAATGAAAAGGTTAAACTTTCAATATTTTACATAAGTTTTCAGCATTTATTGTCTCCTGTGAGATTCAATTTCTATATTAAAAGGACCATAATTTTTTTATTTTAGAATTATTGTGAAGGTTAAATTAATTTTTTAAAAAGTAGATTTTAAACATGTTGATTGTGTTCTACTTTGCAGAGAGCATGTTTAAAAGCATGCAGTACATAAAGGTGCTATATAACTTTGGGTTTCTTTAAAAACTTTGAGTCCAAGTAGTTTATTGGTGAAATCATCCAGGAAATACTGGTACGGGAGTCAGGAACTAAGATAGGAATGGGAAGAAATTCAGTTGTGTTATCTAGCAGATCACTACTGTGGACAACTGACACAGTATAGAATGCTCTTCAGTGATGTCACATTCAGTGAGTAGAGGAAATTAATGCCCACTTTTAATTGGCTTAGTCCTGTTCCTAGGGACATTAACTTCATGGCACTCCCAGCTGCCCTATGCATGAGTGAGAGTAGCAGAGGCATGTAATGGGATATTGTTAATGTGTATCTACAGTATTCTCTACTGATAGTTAATAAAAGTTAGTTGAATTCATATGTAGAAATATATTTGATGTCTTTTAGCTTTGATTCTTCAAAGCCAAAAATACACAAAAATATTATTAATAATAATTTAAATATCGAAGGTATAATATTTCCAGGTTTATCTGAATCATATGCAAGAGAAACAGTGTGGCTTGGCCTTCCCACCTTTTTCTTCTTTTATTTATATTTTTAACACAGGAATGTCACTTTTGCAAGTATGTTGAATATTGCCTCTGTGGAGTTAAGTCTTCATGACTACTTGTGCTTGGGTGATTGTTTCACTTTGCTCTAGAATAAATCATTTGCTGGTTGGTATTGCTCTCTCTTAATGATCGATAACTAAAGATAAAATCTATAAAAAAGATAAACTATGCTCTATATGCTTCATATATTATGTTTTTAATCTATATAAATTACAGAAACATGCATATATGACATTCTTTGAAGTGCAGTATGACATTTCTTTTTGTTAATGGGTTTACCATTTCATGTGATTACATCAGGTGAAAGGTTGCCACTTCAGCCTGGATGTTAGTGAAGTATGAAAAACAAAACCTCATTGTAACCCTCTTCCAGCTTGAATTATACCATTTTCTCAGAATTATATTCCATTTTAATTAATACTATACATCAATGTTTTTTCTAAAAACAATTTTGATCATGTCTGCAAAATAGCATTAGAATGATCTTATAAACAAGATTCACTAGGTTGTTTCCCCCATGGAGATGTACATTATCTCAAGAAGAGCTTTTCTTCCTTATTGTAAAATTTTTTAGAAGATCAGACACGTACTTGTATTTCTATGTTACTTGTTTTCATATCTTCTCTTTTAAAATGGAGTTGAGACTGGTCTCATATTTATCTTGAATATAGTGATAAAGACATAATAGAAGGTGCTTAAAATAGCTTGCATGATTAACAGACTCCTGGATATTATAAGAGTATGTTATAATTAAAATATTTGTTCCCATTTTTTGGCTGAAAATTTAAAAGTCTTTGGAGAAAACAACAGTGGCAAGTAGTTTTCTATTCTGTGGTGAGGTGCAGGACAACCTTTAAAAACTTGCTTCAGGAGAGACACAAGACCTCTAAGTTGTCACAGGTTGTGTTTGAATGAGCACAGGGTTAAGAATAGCCTTTCCCAATGACATCTTACAAGTCACATTCAGTCCACCTTGCACTTACAGTATGAAATCTCTTTTCCATTAGCTGGATATTATTTCATTTGACAGATATAGAAACTAAGGGTTCTAAGGTTAAATAACAAATTTCCAAAGTAATAATCATAAATATGATAGCAATAAGGTTTTCCTGTGCAGAAGACTGATGCCATTTTTATCATCTTGTACATTTTTTTCTTGTAATGCATTTGTTTAAAAAAAGTTTTTAATAATATTTAGTAATGGAATGATTCAACTATAACCTAAGAGCTAAATCTAAATGGAATATTTTGTGGTATGTTCACGGAAGCTGAAGAAAAGCGCCCTCAGACATAGGTGAAAAGAGGTTTATATTTCATATAATAGATAACATACATAGGACACATGTCCTGCTTATAATAAATTTGTGGAATTTATCACCGGGACACGCAAGCCAGTTAAGAGCTACTAAATATAAATTTACAGTGATGCTAATTCAGGGGATGGAGGGAGTATGCATCCTCTGCGGACAATCTGATAGCCTGTGATATGTGTAACCAATTGTTCTTATTTACATTAATTTGCATTGTGAAAAGCAATTTTACAGTTTCAGTCAGACTTAATAGGCAATTTGCAGCTGAGTGCCTAATGGCAGTGTTACTTAAACCTGCCCCAGGGGGTTTTCTAGAACTGATAAGGGGCTAAACCTTTTAAATGTTCAATTGAACATCTTAAAAAGTCAAAAAGTCTTTAGCTATTAAACCCAGTTTGCATTCACTTTGTCATATTGAATGTTGTGCCTGAAGATTACCTTGCATTCAAAGGCTACTTCTCTCTGTAGGGAAGAGATGCGATTCTACAAAATAATGTAGCTGTACATGAGATGGGTTTCTCTTCAAGACAATAATTAAAACAAGAAAGAGAACAGGTAGGCCACAAGTGTAATAAATATGCCTTCAGTTTATAAGCCTTGAAACATTTTCCCTCATGAATAAAGTACAGCATAAAACGATTTCCTTTCAGGCTTAAGGAAAAAACCTGTTGCAGGAATAACTTTTTATGTTTCTGTATCCTTCTCAGTTCTAAACTGTTTTCAACACACTATCTCATCTAGTCATTTTAAGTCTTCTTTTATTTTATTGACTCATTGGTTCTTATTGAGCCTAACAAATTTTCTAACAAATAGTAGGCATTCAACAAATATTGATTGGAGTTTTGAATTACTGAGAGTTAGAGCAGGTATCTATTCCAAGTCTTATCTTACAGAATAGAAAATTTAGTTAAATATGGACTGTGTTTGCCCACCATGATGTTACAGCAACTTACTTGGTGCTTTATGCTCATTGGAGAAGTTTGTCTTCATTTGTAAAACAACAACAACAACAACAACAACAAATTCATAAAATCTGCCCCTTTTGCAGCATTCTGTGACAAGATAGTGCAAACCGTGAAGGCCTCTGGGTTGGGGAGTAGACACCTCTTTCTGTGTTCAGCTTTTTGTGAAGAGCAAGATTTGATAGATAAAGCTAGCATCATATATTTACATTGTACAAAGCACTGCTCCAGAAGCTATGTAATATTTTTTAGAGAATTCTAAATGACTAAGTAATGTGTGTAGGTTTGCTCTACTTTGCACTATTTAACACAGAACACTCAGGTAAGAGAAGACAGACTCACAAGCGTGAGTAGGATTCACTCAGAGTGTGATACATTCCAAAGGGTAGGTGCTGTCTTATGCGGAATAGGAAAGTGTTCCTGTATGTTTCATGCAGAATAGAGGGAATGAAAAGTCCCAGGCTTGCCTTTGGCTACAAACTCAAAGAAAAACTGGGCTGCTTCAGACTAGTAGTAGCATATGCTACTTGGAGTTCTCTGACACTTCTGTTTTCCTCGAAAAGTAAGAGCAAATAATTGTTTTTTAATTTGTCACAGGTGCTGTAATTCTCCCAAAACTGGAAATTGAGTGTGTGAAGTAAGAAGAATAGGAAGTTTAATATATTTTTCTTTTTTACCTTTTGACCCCTAAGAACAAAGGTCTTGGTTTAGAACATGGGCGGCAAACCACAAGTCCTGCTCTTCTAGTTCTCATCCTACCTCTGTTTCTACCAGCCTTGCCCCCTAAACATAGCTCACAAACCTTCCGAGGCCACAGTGACCTGCATACATTTATAGAGAAAACTTTTCCTTTTTCTATCCTTTCAGTTACTCGTTCATTTATCCAATGTTTAACAAGCACTGATTTTACACCAGGTAATGTGCTAGGTATTAGAAAAAGGTGTATGTCTTGCTTTTCTTTTTCATTGTTGACCAAGTGCTGTGGCATAAATCTCATTTAATCCTCATCTGTCTTCATGGAATGGAAGTTACGTCCTCACGTGGTAGATGAGGTACAAGTTTCTCGAGGGAAGTGACCTTCTCAAGATCAATTTCTTCACAGTGGCAGAATGTGAACACTCACCTGTATCTTCTAAACCAGGGGTGTCAAACTCATTTTCGCCAGGGACCATATCAGCCTTGCAGTTGCCTTCAGACTAATTTTAGGTCTGTGTAAGTGTAACTACTGCTTAGCAGTTAAGCAAGCTGGGTAGCAACAAGGTGCCAGACTCAGGTCCTCAGCAGGATGGAACAAGGCGGAGGGCCAGGTTTAGCTCAGGGGCCTTGTGGTTTGCCGCCCATGTTCTAAACCAAGACCTTTGTTCTTAGGGGCCAAAAGGTAAAAAAGAAAAATATATTAAACTTCCTATTCTTTTTACTTCACACACTCAATTTCCAGTTTTGGGAGAATTACAGCACCTGTGACAAATTAAAAAACAATTATTTGCTCTTACTTTTCGAGGAAAACAGAAATGGCATGTTTGGATAAAAGCAACTTTGTTAGACTCCCTTGGTTCATTCTTTTGAGCAGAGCCCCTAAGAGGTATCATTCACTATAAGGGACTTGTGTTTGAACCCAGCTCTACGTATGTAACTTCTCTGATATCAATTTCATCATTCATGAGATATAATCGAAGAAAACACATGGCACATGATGTTCAAATACACATCAGTTTTATCCTTTCCTGAGGGAGTTTTAGAGAAATAGAATAGTTTAAAACCAAGTTCAATTAAATATCACAAAACACATTAAATGTAGTTCTCATGTTTATTTACATATTTTACCTTCTAATTAGATGTTTTAACAAAGTCAAGGAACTTTTGTGATTCTCTCCCTTGCTCTTCAAATGTATCAGCAACATCAGCATCACCCCCAAAGATTGTTAGATAAACCTTGGCTGGTGTCTCAGTGGCCTGTGAACCCAAAGGTCACTGGTTCAATTCCCCAGTCAGGAAACCCAGGTTGCAAGCCCAGGTCTCCAGCCAGGTCCATAGCTGGAGGCAGGTGAAAGGCAACCATACGTTGATGTTTCTCTCTCTTTCTTCCTCCCTCCCTGCCCTTCTCTCTAAAAATAATTAATACAATCTTTAAAAAATAAAAAAAGGATTGTTAGATATTCAGAATCTTGGCACTCATTTTAGATCAGTTGAATCAGGAACCACATTTTAATGAGATTCATAGTGGATTTATATACACATTCAAGCTTGCTGACCTCTCTGTAGACCCCTTCTTTTACAGGTGAGGAAACTGAGACCTAGAGAAGTTAAACCACAGCCTGAAGGTCATGGCCAGTTAGTGCCAGACATAGGAGCAGCCAAGGACCAGATGTTCTTTCATTTACATCTATTAGCAATCCAGTGGCTGTGCCCTTTACCACTGTTGTGTTCCATGAGCCTGGGTCAGAAGTCATTGTAAGGCAATGACTGGGTTAATAACAGAGAAACAATTTCATTCTTGGAAACAGGAAAGAAGACTTTGGTATTCCAGTCAACTGAGACACATTGCTCCAGAGGGAATGAGTAACAAGGGCAAATCATGTGCAACAGAAAGATGCAAGGCAAGCAAGTGTTGTAGCTGGGTACAACCACCATGGATGTGGAATTTAATACAGAGATCCCTTCACTGCATGAAGAAATAGCAGATCTCTCAAAAAGGCTTGCAGTGGTTGGCAATGCTTGGTTTGCCTACTATTTGTCTTAGCAGTGCCATTCAGCGACAGAAACAAGGGATTTCAGTCTGTACCTGAATAGCTAACACCTCCTCTCTGATGAGTGATTAGCAAGCAGTGTGGGACTGCTTAGTTTAAATGCCTTAATAGGAGGAAATTGGAGATGTCATTCCTCTTTTGAAAATGCTGACATCCATAGAGAGATGTAAATCTAATATTTTGACATATTAAAATTAACAGCTACAATGGTTATTCACTAGTTTTTTTGCATTTGATTATTTTATGTCCTGGGACCTTTTTCTAAGCTCAGAATATTTTTCTGAGGAGCATTAAAAACCTAAAGAAATAAATTTGAGAAGTAGATGAGTTTCTCACTTTCTTTTAGTGTGTTTTACTGTAGAATGAAAGAATTTACTTATAAAACATGGTTTTGCATTTACTGTTTATTCATTTATTCACTCATTCATTCTTTTTCATCTCAACTTTTTCTCCACCTGGCTGGTGGCACAGTGGATAGGTGCTGGCCTGCGTACCCAAAGGTGGCTGGTTTGATTCCCAGTCAGGAAACATAACCAGGTTGCAAGCCAGGTCTCGAGCCAGGGCCATAGCTGGAGGCAGGTGAAAGGCAACCATACATTGATGTCTCTCTCCCTCTCTGCCTTTCTCCCTACACCTGTCTCTAAAAATAATAAATAAAACCTTAAAATTTTTTTTTTTCTTCAAAGAATTTTAGGCAGTTTCCAGGGATAAATTTGTTAGAAGATAATAAAGTAAGTATGTAATTGGGGTCATAAAGGAAAATGAAACTGGCAAAGTAAAATAAAACGGATTGAGCAGTCCTCAAATGTTTATTATAAGGTAATGTGTGAGTAAAACGGAGATATAAATCAGTTTGTTTTTTGAAGATTTTTCAGAGAGTGGGGAAGGGAGAGAGGCAGAGAGGGAGAGAGACAGCAATGTATGGTGCCTTTCACCTGCCTCCAGCTACAGACCTGGCTTGCAACTTATGTTGCCCTGGCTGGGAATCAAACCCACGACCTTTTAAATTAATTTTTTTAGCTCTCTGTAGATATGAAAAAATATATGACCAGTAAGAGGATTTATGGGGTCTGTAGCAAACGAAAAGAGTCTAAATTCAAAACAGCTTTCTCTGATCATGTGGCTAGAATGGTTTATGTGATTATTTTTTTATTATGGAAACATTTTGAGATCAAGTGTTTTGTTCCCCCTCATAAAAGTCTCTGAATAGAGATTTCATATAATTAATCTATTTTTAAGTTACTGGAAAATAATAAAATTTAGGCATGAAATTGATGTACAGGATGAATTTTGTGTATAAGAGGGCAATATAATAATTTTTGAAGTGCTAGAAACTTTGAGTAATGTAGGTAAGACATTCACCACTAAACTGAACTTAAAAAAATAATAATGTTAATTTTCATGTTGGCTATGAGGAGCTACTGATACATTGATACAAGTGTATGTAAGAGAAAGACATGTAGAAGGTACATGTGACAATGGGCAAATCAAGTATAAACCAACACAATAAGCCTAAGTGATATGAACATACATTCTTCAGGACACTTAGGTGACATGCAGACATTAATTGGGTAGTTGGCTTTCACATGCTGTCAATTAATCTTTAAAACCATTAAGGCCTGGCAGGGCACTGGAGGAAAGCAATCACAGTAATCTTTCAAACTGGGAAACAAAGATTATTTTACTAATTAGTATCTTCTCTTTGCTGAAAGCAATTGAAATCTATGTTGGCATGTAACTTTCAGTGATTCTCCAAGGGTTTCCTTTCAATTTTTAAATATTTCCCTTTCTATTTTACATTTTCTTATTCTTTGATCTTTTCTTAAACCCACTTTTTGGTGGTTTCTAGAGCAAAATATGGCATATTTTTTTAATGAAAATGAATTAGTAATCACCAGAAATTCTCATTGATATACGTATTCTATAAACATCATGACTTTTTATAGAAAATGCTTTAGTGTATATACAAGTACTACTTGCCTGAATATTATTTGCAAAAGATTCACACATATATAGGCAGACATGGCCACTGCCCTCAGCTTAATTCCTAATCAAGGAGGTCAACATGAAACAAGTGATTATTTAACACAAACATAGGAAGTGTGTGGAAGGTGAAGCCTAAGTGCTATGGGAGTACATAGCTGGGGCAATTAGACAAATCTTTTTTAATTTTCTGATGGACAAGTAGGGATTAATTACTGGAAAGGCTGTCTGAGGGAACAAAGAGGGAGAACATTTTCGGGGACACATCAGCTAGATGATGCAGTGTCTCTGAAGTCCCAAGTGGGAAGGAACATTTCATGGTCAAGGGTCTAAAGGAAGGCCAGTTAGGCCATAGCTATGAAATAAATCATCCCACTGAACCCAACCCCACAATTGTCAATTTTTCACTTAGGAAAGTAAGACCTAGTGGTAAGTGCTATTTCAGAACTCACACAGCTAGATGCTGCCCAAAAAGCTACAGCCATCCTATCCAAATCCTAAGCTGTGTAGTTAGTTACCCTGTCATATATGGTCTATCCATAGCTGTTGCTTGAATGTCCCCTAATTTCTATTAGTCCCCTCCTCACTATTCACAGGCCATCGTTAGTTAGTGTTAAATTTAAATTAGAGAAACAGTACCTGCCTGAAGGAATGTGGAATGCACTCAGCTCAACAAGAAGTGTGTGAAGAGGGAAGAGTCCTATACACTACAGCATGTCCTGTTTCTGTAAATATATGGTGATTAATGGGCAGGAAAAGGGACCAAGAGCTAAGGTTCTGTCCTGCTTTCAATAATGATGACCAATATGATAGCCCTTAAAATGTCCATTAATAAGAGGAGGCAGAGAGAAATGCTAATCAATTTAATCAAAGGACCTGGTGAGACCTTGTTCTGTATCTAAGATCAGCGAGATGAACTATCCAATAGCAGAGAGCTGGAATCCTATGCATTTAGGCTATGAAGTCATGTTGCCCACAAGCACATCAAAAAATCTGGAAATCACCCTACAGTGGCAGGAGGTTAGTGCAGCTTTTTAATACTTGCCATTTCAGAAACAGCAGCTCAGAGTTGTGTATTCATAAATCAGAGCCTACAAACTATAAGACTTACATGCAGAGAAATCCACTATTTAAGCCTGAAACCACATTTCAGGAAATGAAGCTCATTTCTAATATCTTGTCCCGTCATTCTCAATTAAGGACCTCATGCACATGCTCTCCTCTGGGGAGAGAGATGAGTGTTCTGATTACAAGAGGTAGAGATGGGATCTGCATATACAATCTCCTTATTTAGATTTTCAACCAATTGTTCTGCTTCAGTCATATCCCAAATACCATCTTCCCTGATACTTCAGGGCTCTTGTGCACATTTCCATGGTTGTGTATCTTGAACTGGTTTGCATCTTGTTGTTATTCTTATGCTGGCTTTTAGATTTTAGAACAAAGCAAACAAATGAGCAAAATAGAACCAGATGCATGAAAACATGGAACAACAGACTGACAGTGACCAAGGTAGGGTGATGGGGGAGAAGGGAAGGAAAGGGGAAGGGTTTAGTCAAGGAGCTAGTGAAAATGACCCATAGACAAAGATAACATGTGGGGGTTGACTCTGGGAGAGGGGATGGGGTAGGTGGGGCAGCGGAGAGCAATGGGGGGAAACTGGGATAATTGTAATACAACAACAATAATTTTTTAAAAAGCTTTCTAAAAGAGAATTAAAACTCTGTATTTTTTCCTTTTCCAACATTTTCTAAGCTTTTTTACTGCTTGTGTTAGTTTGTGGTCATCTTAGCAGCAGACTCCAAGGTGGGTTTGGATGCATCAGCAGTATTTTCCTCTGTAGGAAACGCCCATGAGGAAAACTGAGGCATCTGAGGGAGGTGGGGGAGCTTTGTGCAGCTGTGATACTTTTGCAGGTAAGAGGGAAGGAAGGAAGCTTGAATGGAAGAGTTCAGACAGCAATGTAGTTCTTAGTAAATACAATGAATTTGTGGGATTGTGAAGCCAGAGTCACCCTTCAGAGAAGTTTCATACTTCCTAGGGCCGGAGCTGCATCAGAATTCCTGCAAACCTCACTCCATGGCCAGGAACAGCTACTCCTGGGAAATATGGCCCCTGAGTGGGTTGGATTTCAAAGGGCAGCAGCTGAGCTGTTGGTCTTTTATGCTCCCCACAGCAGGGAGGTGCAAGGTGCAGTGTATGTGTCTGTGTTCCAATAAACATTTATGTATAAAAACAGATGATGCTAGGTTGGCTTGTGGGCTAAAGTTTTTTTAAAATTAATTTATTATATTTGGATTACAATTGTCCCATTTTTTCCCCCATCACTCTCCCCTGACCTTCCCACCCCATACCCTCTCCCATAGTCCTTCCCTACCCTGTTGTCCATGTCCATGGGTCATTTATAGTAGTTCCTTTACTAAACTGTTCCCCTTCTTTGCCCCATCTTTCCCCCTTACCCTCTCTGACCACTGTATGTCTGTTCCTTGTTCTAATGTCTCTGGTTTCATTTTGCTCTTTTGTTTGTTTTGTTCATTACTTTTCTGTTATTCTTATAGCCACTATACTGTCACTCTTCCAATCACTCTGTCCTGGTGGTTTAAATATACAGTATGCTTCCCCCCACCCAGCTGCACTTATATGCATTAGCACAGGATACACTTTAAAAATTAGGATTTATAGGACAGAATTAATTTATAGCTATGATAGAGTGACTGATTGTATTAACTGTAGTTACTACGTCAGAGATGAAATGCACAGAAGTGAGGAAAATACCTCAAGGCCAAAGAGCCAGTTAGTGGTAGAGCTAAGATTTGAATCTGGGGAGCCTGACCAGATAGCCCATATGTTTTCTGTTGTTATATGTTTCCCCATTTCCATAGCATAGTTTTATTAGGTAACAAGTATATTTATCCAATTTCAAAGTAGGCTTGGTCAATGCACCTAGAGACATTTCGGGAGTATCTGAACATCTTATATTTCCATGGTAAGATTTTACTTGTAGAACATCATGCTTTATGAGAAACATGGTATCTCTTCTGTGTTGTTAGATAACAAATTACCCTGAATATTATTGGCTTAAAACAATAATGATCACTTATTATCTCTCGTAGTTTCTGAAATTCAGGCAGTGCATATTGGGGATAACTTCTCTCTCATCCATGATTTATAGAGTATCAGCTGGGGGCCGGAATCATCTGAATAGGCATACTTCCCACAGGTTGGTCTAATTGTTGATGTTGGCTCGAGGCATTGATGACAGTGTTGCTAAGCCCCCCTGCATGGGACTTCTCTTTGTGGCCTAGGTGTCCCCATATTAGGTGGCAAGTTTCTAAGGCAGGCACCCAAGAGAGGAACATGGAAGCCATATTGCCATTTTACCTCTCTTTAGGAATCACATTGCATTATTTCTGCCACGTTGTTGGTCAAGACAATTAAAAATTCCACCTGCATTTAATGTTTTGAAGAGAAAAATGGAACTCACCTCTTAATGGAAATGCATTAACATTTCATTGTAAGAACAGACTGGATAGAATAGCTCTATCATCTGTCTATCTGTCAATCATCTATCATCTAGCTATCTTTCTATCAATCATCTATTTATCTATCATCTATCCTCTATCCATCTACTTATCTATCTTTGGATGGTTAATTTTAGAAAATACATTCTTCCACATATGCTCATATGCAAACAATTTGAAAATTGGTGAAGGACTAATTTGTACTTGCTGGAGAATGCAATGTAAATTTCTTAATACACTCACCAATTTTAGTAACATTTTATAAATAATTTAAAGTATTGCTGCTGTACAATAGAGAAACCAATAAAAATAATCTTCGATTAAGATTTGTCTATTAGGGATAGTTTCTCTTGGTTTGTTGATGCTTTGTCCCTATAGTTTGCTGTGCAATGGGTAAAGAGCATTACGTTTTGGAGACATACATTAATGAGTTTTAAAGCTAAAATTGTCACATTTTCAGCTTCTTACTTCGGAAAGTAATTTAACTCCTCTAAGCCTCAGTTCCCTCACATATGAAATAAATACCTAATTTATAGAAACATTACACAAATTAAGTGAAAAAATACATACAAAATAAATGATATGGAAAAAGTCATTGTTATTTCCCCCTCCATTCCTAAAGAGGTCTTTGGAAGAACACACTTATTTGTATCAGTCCATAAGGTAACAAACTTCTTACGAGCTATAATTCTCTTATCAACACAGATTCCAAATAGGTTATGGTAAAATCTCTTATTTGAAATATATAAATGTTTACTGACTTGCATTTTATTTATATAACTTGAGGTGTAAACATTTGAGAATAACCCAGAAATAGTGCCCTGGATTCTGAATTCTGGAACACTCACTCATTCCTTTAAAAATCTTATTGAGTTCCCATTATGTGGCAGGCATCAGGCTAGGTAGGGGCTGGGCAAAAATACAGTGAGCCAGATAAATACTCTCATAAACACAGAACAAAACCACATGTTCATTGCATTTTATTGTTGTGTTGTATTAGGTGCTAGTCTTTTGTCACCATTTCCAACATCTGGTGGATACTTCCTCTCCTCCCCATATTTCTTCCTTTAATAGCTTTATTGTTTCACATGTTCATTCCTCTTGGCCATCATCTGGGCTTCACCATTCCTTTAATTCATTTTAGAGCTATCGAAGGAGTCAGAAAACAGCTGTCTCACTGGAAACCACAACAAGTTTGGGTCATAAATTAAGCATTATATAACAGCTGTCTGTTTAACCTCTCTTACATTTAAAATACATTGAGTTCTAAGGGATGTCTGGACTAAGTGTAAAGCATAGGGAGAGACATTCCTTCCATCAATACTCAAATATCTCTCACTTTACTCTTCTGCTAACCTCTAGCTTCTTTTACTTCAAGAGACATACAATAATGCCAGGCGAAGACTCAGAAAGCAATTTTATCTTTGGTGTGCCAAGCTGCGTTGAAGGATGCTTGCTTATTGCTACACTCTTAAATTCTGATGTTTGGAGCGGTGAGGGAGAGAGCGTGATGATATCAGGTTTGCTGAGCTCTAACTGTGCATCATTTGTTCTAAAATAATGCAGTTCGCCTAGGGGTTAACATTTTACATGCCGTTTTTCCTCTGTGCATATTTTTGCACTTTCTTTATCTCTATGTTGTCTTTTATCTATATCCTTTCATCCTCAAAGGAGCATGTAAGGGTCTTCTATGCAGTAAATATTTTTGAAGGAACTATGGAAGGGAGCTGCTAGAAACCAGGCACTTAAGAAAACAAAGTGTGCTCTATGTGCTTACCTTATTTTGTTATTGCCGCAGTACATTCATTGTATCAGTTAGGGGTTTTCTGGAACAGGAAATGTATGTGTGCTTTATACTTCAGGCTATAATGCAGCTCTAAGTATGCTTTCTACTGGCTTTTTATGCAGGTTTACTAGGTTGAGTATTTTATTACTTCCTCTCTGAATGTTCTTTACTTCAGTAAAATTTATTTTGATTTGTATAACAAAAAAGAGAGATGTTCATAGGCTGCTGTTAGGTAAATAAACTAGCCCCAGCAAAAACATTTGCATTTCATATTATATATGAAAATATATATATATATATATATATCTCATTTATAAGTGTATATATTATGTCAAAAGCAGTAGAATTGAAAATGGTGGCTCCAGTTTAATTACAATAAAAGACAGATTTGGCCCTGGCTGGTGGTTCAGCAGATTGTTACCCGCCTGAGAATCCAAAGGTCACTAGTTCAATTCCCAGCCAGGGCACATAACCAGGTTGCAAGCCAGGTCTCCAGTCAGGTCCGTAGCTGAAAGCAAGTGAAAAGCAACCATACATTGATGCTTCTCTCTCTTTCTTCCTCCCTTCTTGCTCTTCTCTACAAAAATAATAAATAAAATATACTTTTTAATTGTCTTTAAAAAGAAGGAGAGATTTGAGTGAAATCTACATCAATGTTCATTAATTTCTACCTTTTGAAATGATTTCTAAATCACCCCCCCGCCCCCTCTCTTTTTGGTTCAAGTATCCACATCAATAAGCAGGTCTGGGTTGGTGGAGAAGCAGAAGGTGGAGGAAACGCACACACACACACACATACCAACAAAAAGCATGGGCTGGGCTTACCTGGGCAGGCTACTTAATTTCTCTTTTATATATGAATTTTTATCTGTAAAACATGGGTTATTCAGGTGCTTAGTTCTCCATCATTCTCCCTCATTTCTCATCACTTTGTTAGTTACAAATTGATTGGATTCAACCTATACTAGAAGTCAAATGATGGTTTACTATACTGATTGGTTTTGCTACAACTATTTTTCAAGGTGACTGATAGGTTTGATGTACACATCAAAAAAGCCACTCCAGGCCCTGGCTGGTAGCACAGTGGATAAGGCACTGGCCTGCGAACCCAAAGGTTGCAGGTTCGATTCCTCAGCCAGGGCACATACCAGGTTGCAAGCCAGGTCTCCAGTCAGGTCTGTGGCTGGAGGCAGGTGAAAGGCAACTGTACATTGATGTCTCTCTCCCTCTCTGCCTCTCTCCCTTCCCCTCATTCTAAAATAATGAAATAAAATCTTAAAAAATTAAAAATTTAAAAAGTATTAAATATTAAAAAAAAAGCCACTCCAAAGAGATAATTCAGCTTATTTATTTAAAAATATTTATTGAGTAATATAGCATTTAAGCTACCATCAGGTCTCCTGGAGGTTGCAGAAATAAATAAAACACGAAGAAACAAGGTTAAGTAGAGAGAGTTCACAGAAAAACAAATATATCCATAATGCAAGTCAAGATAAATTAAGTGCTACTAGCAAGACGTGCAGTGCTATAAGGAGATTCACTGATAGAAGAGAGTATGTTAGTTCAAAAGATAAGTTTTCAAGTTGCATTTTATTCAGATGTTGAAGATTTAAATTGGTGGAGGTAAAGTGGTGATCAAGGCAGAGAGAACAGCATGAGTGATGCCTGGAAAGGTTCAGGCAGCTGTGGACAGTTTTATACACGAGATTTTTGCAACATAGACTCACAAACAGGAGTCACTCCAGTGTGCTCACCTTGCATTCTGGTGAACTGTAGGCTGCGGGGAGATTTCTGATCAGGGGATGCTGGGAACCTCTTGAAGCAAAAACTTTCTTTCATCTCTGAGTCTCTAGTACCATGAGTGGCGAGCGTTAGAACTTCAATAGATGCTATTGAAAGGATTTTCAACATTTTGCATTAATTCACTTGTCTATAAACTATTTGAAAATAATAATTATTGTGTTCCATTGTTTTTTGTCTTATCAAAATAGCTAACACTTTAAAAACAACCCATATGTGCCACGAACTGCACTAAGCTCTTTATAGGTATGACCCTATGATACAGGAACTGTTGTTACATCTTGGACTGAAGTTGTGGTTTCTGTTTAATATTAAGAGAAGAAGGGAAAGCTGTAGAAGTCATGCATATCACACAGTTCTTAATTCCTCCATGTTTTTGGTGCCTACTGCCTGCCAAAAACTGTGCTCCTTACAAATGGCTAAACCCTGATGGCTGTGCTGGGAGGCGGCAGGAGGGTATGTTTAGATTTTGATATGATAATTGTCCACAGCTCAGTAGGTTCTTTTAAAGGATTTTTCAAATAAATGTGAAACAAAGGGTTATAATAATGTGGGAAAATGGGAAAAAGATTCATTGTTATTAACATGAATTTTTAAAAATATTTTATTTATTTTTAGAAAGAGGGGAAGGAAGGAGAAAGTGAGGGGGAGAAGCATCCATGTGTGACAGAAACATCGATTGGTTGCCTCTCACACACCTCTGACTGGGGACCAGGCCCACAACACAGGCATGTGCCCTGGCTGGTAATTAAATCAGCGACCCTTAGGTTCATAGGCCAACGCTCAATCCACTGAGTCACACCAGTCAAAGCATTAACATGATTTTAGTGCTGTAAATATACAGATACACAAGGCCATGAGAGGCATTCATAATCATGTTCTAGGTTATTTAAATGCCTATAAATATAGACAAAGAGCTGTCTTTTCCAGATATGGATCTAGCAGCACATAGATTAGTTGGATCCAATCAAGAGATGGAAACTATAATGGGTTAAGAATATAATTGTTCTGGGAATTAGATAATGTGTACATTTTGTTCCAGGGATGTTGGTCATGAAACTATTTTTAAAAAATATGTATTATTGATTTTGCTATTATGAGACTACTCTATGTTAAAGGCAAAATAGTTAAGTGATATCAAGAATGAGACCCTACTTGTCTCTTACTGAGATAAGAGTAATAGCTCTCCCTGCATTTGTATCAATAGTTCAATCCAAATCTACAATTGACAAGCAGGCTCAGCTAGATCAGAAACACATCCCAAATGTACTGGAAACAGAAACCCCCAAACTACATTGGATGAGAAACCTAAACTGCTTGAAAACACACAATTGTGTCTTCTGTGAATGATCACATTTAATCTTAGGAAATTTTAACATTAACTTTAAACCAAATCCATAGTGTTTATAGTTTTGTGTTATATTTGGAAATAATCTGGGCATGTTTGCTGCTGTGAGTACTGGTAAAATTTAAAGAATTTGGCATTTTAAGTGTATAATTCAGCAATTTACCTGTTAGAAACAGGTTAGATGGTGATTCCAATTAAAACTTTGTCATAATAACTGTGAATTTTTATAATAACATCACAGGATATTTTCTAAATTTGTAAAAAGCATTTGTATTTTAATGAGAAATTAAGATTGACTATATTATAAGTTGAAATCCAATATTTATAAGAACTGCATAAGTACATGGCAGAGTTTATTTATTGGACAATTAAGGTACTTAAAAGTAAAATGCGCCCTGGCTGGTAGCACAGTGGATAAGGTGCCGGCCTGCGAACCCAAAGGTTGCAGGTTCGATTCCCCAGCCAGGGCACATAACCAGGTTGCGGGCCAGGTCTCCAGTCAGGTCTGTGGCTGGAGGCAGGTGAAACGCAACCATACATTGCTGTCTCTCTCCCTCTCTGCCTCTCTCCCTTCCTTTCTTTCTAAAAATAATGAAATAAAAATAAATAAATAAATAAATAAATAAATAAAGTAAAATGCAACATACTAAATTTATAAATGCAGGATAAAATGTTTAAGCAAATTTAAATAAATAAAATCCCTTCTTAAAGTAATTGTTAAAATTTGCTAGATTTATAAATAGAATAAAATTCTTATATTTATATTAAAAGCATAGGAAAAGATTAGAATTTTTTAATTATAAACAATAATATATTAATATATAAATATTGACTAATTATACAAAGACTACCAAAAAAACTGAAAATCTTGATACTTTTTTCTTTAAAAGTCAAAAATTACACAAGTAGGAATAAACTAAAAGATCTATTTTCAAATGGATTTAGAAGTTTGAAAGAAATAATCTGAATATGTTATTTATATAATTTTAAATATATATCATTTTAATAATGAGATTTCCTTATATACCTTTAAAAATAAGTCAACTTCATGTTATTTTTTATTTTTTCTTATTTTTATTTCTCAATGTTTTTCTTACATTCACATCCCTCAAAAATCTTTCCAATTGCTAAATTAATTGAGCTTACACTTAGAAACTATACTTCTGAGGAAAAAATATCTCAATAATTTATGAATTCTATTGAGGTTGTATTTTTCTTTAAAAATTTATGCATGTTTTTTTCTCTCCAAACACTCTTCACCAAATTTTACTAATATATTTTCTGATAGGAAAATCAGTAGGTAAAACAAAAGGTAATTCAGTAACTACAAAACATTATATTTTAAAATGCTAGTAATGAAAATAGGCTCAAAAGGGAAAACACTCTACTGGTAAGCTGTTCTGTAATTCAAACATTGTTTCTTAGACACTTTGTCAAACTTCCATTGTAAGTTTCAAACAGACCAGTTGCTTGTTGGTAAACTCTTCTCTAGTGATAAGGCTCTGCACACGTTGAAACAATGCCAAATCCTAGGTTTTAAGGCTCTTCCTCAATGATTTTAGTAATTTCTATAGTTTTGACTGTTAAAGTGCTGGAAGATACCCTTTGCTATTGCACATATGGCTATAGGAAATCACTGATTTAAAAAAAAACAAAAAACAAAAAAAAAAAACAGCTTTATTGAGGCATAAATCATATACTTCACAAGTTGTCCACTTAAATGATACAATTGAATGGGTTTTAGTAAACATTCACACATTATCACCCAGCCATCACCAGGATCAAGTTTAGGATGTTTTTATCAAGCCTAAATGAAATCCAATAGTTTTTAGTTGTCACTCACCACTTCCCTTAATTCTCTACTTCCATCCCTAAGCAAACACTAATCTACTTTGTATCTAGATACATGTGTCTCTTCTGAATATTTCATATAAATGGAAGAGAGGTAATTAAATGGAAGTGATTGCTGCTTGACCCTGGAGCAGGACCTGGAGAATCAGGGGCTCCTCGCCAGCCCCCTCCTTGGAATGTATGTTCTGCTTACTGTTACCATATCAGGGACTCTTTCAAGGGCAGACATAGCTTTGAGAGAGCCAGGTGTTGTTGGGGCCATCTGGATGGTATATGTGACTGATCCTATTTAAGTCTTCTATATAAACTTTTAAGATTCTGGTGGCTGGGTGTAGAGGTCTATTTGTCCTGTGTTTGCCCAAGAAAAAGGCTTGAACATTCCCTTGCTTCCTTGCTTATTTAACCTACCACCTACTAATCTGGAGTAATTGGTCTTTCTTGAGTCTCTCTTTGCTCTGTGTGTGTGTGTGTGTGTGTGTGTGTGTGTGTGTGTATGGAGTGGGTTGTGAATCAAGAAATATGTGGATCTTTTTCAATGTTTTTTCCCACCTTATATAATGATATCAAGGTTCATACGTTTTGTAGCATGTACCAGTACCAGTACTTCATTCTAATTTTAGTGCTAGAAAAAAATATTTTATTGTATGGATATAAAACATTTTATTTATTCATTCATCGTTTGATGGACATTTGGTTTATTTCCACTTTTTTTGGCTATTATGAGTAATGTTGTTATGAATATTAGTGTAAAACTTTTGTTAGAAGCAGATTCATTTTTCTTAGGTAGATACCTAGTAGTGAAATTGGATTATATAGTAACTCTATGTTTATACTTTTTGAGGAACTACAAGACTTTTCTAAAGAAGCGGCATTGTTTTACATTCTCACTGGAAAAATAAGAGGTTTCCAATTTCTTCATGTCCAAATTAACATTTGTTATTGTCTATCTTTTTTCATTATACCCATTTTAGTGGATGTTAGGTAGGATTTCATTTGTGATTTGATTTGCATTTCTCTGATGTCTGATTGTATTTCAGATCTTCATGCATGTTTATTGGCCATTTGTTATCTTCTTTGGAGAAGTGTCTATTCAGATTCAGGTTCGTCAGATTTTTAATTGTATTTTTTATTATTGGCTTGTTAAAGTTTGTTATACATTTTATATTTAGTGTCACTTATACATATATATTATATATGGCAAATATTTTATATGATGTGAATTGTACTTTTTATTTTCCTGATAGTACCGTTCAAAGCAAAAGAAAATTGAATTTTGATCAAGCCAAACTATTTTTTGTGTGTGTGTTGATTTTTTTCCTTTGGTGCCATAACTCAGAATCATGACTAATTCTAGGACACCAAGTTTCACGTTAATGTTTTCTTATAAGAATTTTACAGCATTATCTTATACATTAGGCCTTAGATTTACTTTGAGTGACAATAAAAGCAAAAGTTTTTATGTGAAGTCTTAATTCTATTTCTTTTATATTTACTTATATTCCATTCCAGTTTCATACTGTTGATTACTGTAGCTTTGCAGTAAGTTTTAAATCAGGAAGTGTGAGTTGAGTTGAAGTGGTGTAAGTAAATATTCTTATCTAGTTTTTAATATTAAGGGTAATGCATTTAGTCTTCAAGAATTCATTCTTGAAAGGGGAGCAGCTTAGACAAGAACCTAGTATAAAGGAACCATGAACATAGACAACAGGTGGGATTGACTTTGGGGGGAATGGGTGGGTGGGGAGGGGGACAGAAGGGAAAAAAAAGGGGATGGATGTAATACAACAACAATAAAATTAAAAAAAAAGAATTCATCCCTTTTCATTTAATATGATATTAGCTATGGATGTCTACAGATGTCCTTTTTCAGTTTGTGTGTTTTCTTTTAGTCCTACTTTTTTAAATGTTTTTTTTTTCCTATTAGAATATTGGATTTTATTAAGCTTTTTCTGTGACTATTGAGAGGAATATGTGTGATATTTTCCTGTTTATATTTATATGGTATATTATATTAATTGAATTTTGGATATTAAATCAACACTACATTCTTGGTATAAATCACACTTGGCCATAATATACAATAATTTTTTGTATTGCTGGATTGTATTTGCTAGTATTTTGTTAAGGACTTCTGTCTTTAATCATGGTAGATATTGCTCTATGGTTTTCTTTTCTTGTGATGTTTGTGTCTGGTTTTGGTTTCATTATATTGACCTCTTAGATTGAGTTGGAAAACATACTTTCTCCTTTATTTTGTTGTGTTGCTGAAAAATTGGTATAATTTTTTTTTTAAGTTTGATAGAATTTATAAATGAAACTATCTGGGCCTGAGATTTTTTTTCATGAGAAGTTTTAAAAACACTGATTTAATCACTTTAATTTTTAAAGGTGTATTCAGAGTTTCTTATTACTATTGTTGTCGTACTTTGTGTTTTCTAGAGATTTATCTATTTTTTTCTAAGTTATCAGATATATGTGTTGCCATATAATGGCCATGGATGATATTTCTACTTTTGTTCCTGATTTTAGTAACTTCAGTCTCTTTTCTTTTTTATTTTTAGCCTAAGAGTTTTTAATTTTGTTGTTTTTTGAAGACTTAAGTCTTATATTTGCTTATATTCTCTATTATTTTTATAATTTCTTCATTAATTTTTACCATATTTTATTATTTCCTTCCTTCTGCTTGGTGTATGTTTAGTATGCTCTTTTTAATTTTTTCTCTAGTGGTTTTTCGTTTTCAAGATTTACTATTTATTCTTAAAAAGAGGGGAAGGAGGGAGAGAGAAAAAAAGAGAAACATAGATGTGGGAGAACATTGATCAATTGCCTCTCCTTTCCACCCAGCCGGGTATCTGGTCCACAACCCAGGCATGTATCCTGTCCAGGAGTCATCAGACAGGCAACCTTTCGGTTCACAGGCTGGTATGCAATCCACTGAGCCACTCCAGCCAATGCTCCAGTGTTTTAAGATAGAAGACTTAATCCCTGGCTGGTAGCACAGTGGATAAGGTGCTGGCCTGCAAACCCAAAGGTCGCAGGTTCAATTCCCCAGCCAGGGTACATAACCAGGTTGCAAACCAGGTCTCCAGTCAGGTCTGTGGCTGGAGGTAGGTGAAAAGCAACCATACATGGATGTCTCTCTCCCTCTTTGCCTCTCTTCCTTCCCCTCTTTCTAAAAATAATGAAATAAAATCTTAAAAAAAAAAAAAGATAGAAGACTTATATTATTGTTATTATTATTTTAATTTGAAAATCTAATTGGCTTTATTATGTCATTTCTATATTGGGTAGCATCTATTTTATGCCATATATTTTTATTAAATCAGAGGACACTTTTTTGTATTCAATTCTCTTTTTCACTTTGGGGAAACTGGAGTATTGGACAGCTGGGTAACAAAACATGTTATTTTAAACAGAGACAAGTTTTAAGTTGTTACATTTATATATTTTTTAAATGTTGAAATAATCACTAACAAGTTGTTGGCTTATTTCACCTTTAGACCAGAGGAATACTATCTCTTACAATCCTGGTTTTCTTTAAGGATATTTTTCATTAGTAAACCAGTTATAACTTTAAAAGATGGTTAACTTGAAGTCATTTTTTTTTTTTTTTTAAGATTTTATTCATTATTTTTAGAGAGAAAGGCAGGGAGGGAGGAAGAAAGGGAGAGAAACATCAATGTATGGTTGCCTTTCACCTGCTAAGGACCTGGCTGGAGACCTGGCTCACAACCTGGTTATGTGCTCTGACTGGGAATTCAAACCAGTGCCCTTTGGGTTTGCAGGCTGGTGCCAATCCACTGAGCCACCAGCTAGGGCTTGAAGTCTTAATATGAAATCAATCTAGCAACTAAAAGAGCAGTCCCGAGACTAGATTATTGATTTCATATATTTCTTTTTCTATTTTTTTAATACAGCATTTATGGCTGTAATCTTTCTTTCTCTACATGATTTCTGCTGCATCCCATACTTGTAATGCTGAGTTTATTTTTTCTTGTGATATCTCCTCAGCCCCATTTAAAAGTGTTTCTTAACTGCCACATTTGTGATTTTCCTAGATTTTTATTATTGATTTTTCAGTTCCTTTATATTATAGTCAGATATATTTACTATGACTTTAATCATCTTAAATTTATTGAGATTTCTTTTAAGACCAGCTTACAGTAGCTAATGAAAAGTTTTGTATGTGAACTTAAAAATAATTTGTATTCTGTTTTTTGGTGGAGTGTTCTATGAATGTTGGTCAGATCTCAGTAATTTATAAGGTTGTTCAAGTCTTTTATTTTTTTGATCTTCCAACTATTTCTTCTATTCTTTATTGAAACTGGTTATGGTAGTCTCCAATTTTTATTATTTATAGTCTATTTTCCTTTCGGTCCTATCAATTATTCTGGGTCTCTGTTGTTAAGTGCATGTTATGTTTATAATTATTATATTTTCCTGATGGATTGTCACTTTATCATTATAAATGTCCCTCTTTATCTCTGGTAACATTTTAAGTCTATTTTGTCTGGTATTAGTATAGCTACAACAGCTTTCTTACGGCTGCTGTTTGTATAATATATCTTTTTATATCTCTACTTTCAGCCTATTTCTATCTTTGAGTATGAAATGTATCTCCTGTGGACAGCATGTATGTGTGTATGTGTGTGTGTGTGTGTGTGTGTGTGTGTGTGTGTATAAATAAAAATATATATATATATGTAATTTTATATCCAATCTGAAAATTTCTGCCCTTTGATTAGATTTCTTTCCTTTTTTTAAAGATTTTTAGAGAGAAGGGCAGGGCAGGAGGAAGAAAGGGAGAGAAGCATCTGTGTATGATTGCCTTTCACCTGCTAAGGACCTGGCTGGAGACCTGGCTTGCAACCTGAGTATGTGCCCTGACTGAGAATCAAACCAGTGACCTTTGGGTTCACAGGCTGGTGCCTATCCACTAAGCCCCCAGTTAGGGCCTGGATTTCTAATACAATCACATTTAATACTGTTATTGATATAGTTATATTTATGCCTACCATTTTACTTTTGTTTTCAATAAATCTCAAGATTTTTATTCCTCTATTATTATTTTAATTCTCTAGTCTTCCTTTATATTAAGTATTTTCCTAGTGTGTTTAATTTTAATTTGTTTATATAGTTTCCCTTATACTTTTTGAAGGTTTTTTTTTTTTTTTTGTAATTGCTCTAGGATTTATCATACATAGCTTCTTTATCAAAACATACTCTGACTTATACTAATTCTGGTAAAACAGAGAAAATTACTTTGTATGGCATTATTCTTTCTTACCCATTTTTGTCTTATTATCACCACACATTTTACATCTATACATGTTCCAAAACCAACACTCTATTGTTACAAAAATTACTTAATTTCTTTTATTTTTAAAAGGAATTTTGGAAAAAAGAGAACTTAATGTATTTATAGTTTGTTATATTAACTTCCTTATGTTAATTTCTGCTTCGCTTTCTTTTTTTGGACTCAAGTTATTACCTGATGTCCTTGTTTTACTCCAATGCATCTATGTTTTTCTCTCACATCTATTTTTACTATTCTTATCAAATATATTATATTTCAATATACTGTAATCCCAACAATACAATTATATTCATATTATTTTACTAAACTACTTTCAAGAAAAGTTTAAAAATATGTACTTATATTGTATTTCATAATTCCATAATTATTTTAGCTATGCCTGTGTGTATGTTTAGTATATGCATTCTAATGTCTATGTAAGTCACTTGTTCTCAGACTTAAAAACTTCCTTTAATATTTATTGTGAGGCATGTTGGTTATAGATAAATTCTCTCAGTTTTTTTAATCTCAGAAAGTCTTTAGTTTTCCATATTCCTCCATGGAAATCTTTAGTAAAAGGTGAAAGATTTATTCACTTTGAAGAGAAACCAAGAGTATAGTTTTTCTAAAACACATTTTTGCTGAATATAAGATTTTTGATTGATTAATTAATTAATTAATTAAGCACTTTGAATATGCCATTCTACTGCATTCTGGTTTCCATGTTTCTGGTGAAAAATTCACTGTTAATCTTATTAGAGTTCTTTTTTACACAACTAGTCCTTTTTCTCTTGCTGCTTTCAGTATTTTCTCCTTGTTTTAATGTAATATGTCTGGTTGTGAATTACTTTGAATTTATTCTTTTGGGAGATTATCTATCTCTTAGATGTATAGGTTAAAGGGTTTCTTCAAATATGGGAAGCTTATACCCATTATTTCTTTGAATATTTTCTGTTTTTCCCCCACTATTTACTTCTGGTACTCTCATTGGGTATATATTGGTTCATTTAATAGTGTCCTGCTTTCCTCCGTGTGCCTGTTAATATTTTTTCATTCCTTTCTTCTCTCTGCTCTTTGGATTGCAAAATCTCTACTTATCTATCTTTAAGCTTGTTGATATTTTTCTTCTATCAGCTTAAGTTTATTGTGGAACCCCTGTAGTCAAATTTTTATCTTCATTGTTGTGCTTTTCAACTTCAAGATGTTAATTTGGCTCTTCCGTTGTAATTGTATAATTTTATTTCTGTTAATTACGAAGTATTTATTTATTAGTATTCTTTTCTTTGGTACTCTCTTTTTAGTAAAACATGGTCATATCTCTATTTTAGTTTTAAATTTTTATTCATTTATGTTTAGAAAGAGGGGAAGGGATGGAAAAAGAGAGGAAGAGAAACATCAATATATGAGAGAAACGCTCCAGATTAAGAGTCTGGCCCAAAACCCAGGCATGTGCCCTGACCAGGAATCCAACCAGTCACCTTTCAGCAGTTAGAGTGTCATGATATCTTGGTTTACTTTGTTAATTATAGTTTTCTATAGTTCTCTGGGTGTGTTTTTATTGATTCGTTTGATGTCTTTGTTATATACAGACTTTGGATATAACAAAGCCTGCTGTTTTCCCTTTCTATATTGGTCATATTTTCTTGTTTCTTTTCACAGTTCGTGATTTTAAATTGAATACCAGAAAGTAAATTGTATGGAGTCTCTCCTCCACTCTAGATCTTGTTGTTTATTTATTTAAAGACTTTATTTGACTACTTTTAGGATGCCTATTTCTTCCATAGGTAGAGCCTCTGATATGTCTACTCAGAGGGGGAACCCTTGTCCATGCAGCCACACTGATATGGTGGTTCTTTAGCAGAATTCTGTGTGTCTATTGATTTGATCACTCTATTAAGTCAGTTGCCTCAATAAGCATCATACTCAGCTGTTAAGCTCTACTAATTGCTATCTGATTGCAATACTGTTTTGACAATGTCCTGAAGCAAGTCCTATCCAATTAAATTCAAAGTGTTTTTGCACATTTAGTTTTTAAGACCAGCCTGACATTAGTTATGGACCCAGGAGGACTCATCTTAGCTTTCCTTCCTCTGGTTCTCTCTGGTGAACAAGCTGGCTTATTGGTTACCATCCTCTTACTTGCTTACCTCCAAATTCTCCACAGTTTTTGAGAACATTTCAGGCTTTAAATTTCTCACATTGTTTCAAATAAAGTCAGCTCTTTTGGGGAGAACATCAGAATTCTCTGTTCTTATGGTTTACTCTTCCCCCTGGGCAAAATGTCTGAGCCACAGCTCCAGAGCGCTGTGTGGGACAGTGTCCTTCTTTTCGCAGTGTGGCATTCCTCCTTTATGAACACACTGGGGAGAGGTGGTAGCATTAGGCTTTCTTGGCTTGCTTCTTCAACCACTGAACCTCTATTCTACTAGGGAGCCAAGGCCCTCTGTATTCTCTATCACAGAGGAGATACAGTCTCTCTATAAGAAATAACTGGGTGAAGAGAAGGAGTCCAAATCCTTTGGCAATACTTATCTGGAACTTAATCACAGTAGCACAGAGCTTGGAATTACTAGACATACTGGTGGCCTTTCCATTCCATGAAAATAAAGTAGCTTTTCACCATGTGCTTGGAAGAAAGGCTGTACCATTTTCTTGGTTTTATTCATGCTGACTAGGTTCAAGCAAGGAAGGAGCAGGAAATGATGCTAAATGCAATAGATTCTTACTTTTATTCCTGAGATTTGGTATATTTTCTTGGATATGTATTTCTTAATTTGCTGCATGCCTTTGAAATAACTTTTGGAAACCTTAATTTTTTTAAATATGATTTTCATCGATTAGGGTTGTTTCTCTGGAGTGCTGCTCCATGCTACTAATATGGAAGTAATCAATTACAGTGATTTGAAATTTCCCTGAAGAATTTATGCTCAAACAGCCACAGAAAATGGAAAGATCAATACCTTCTTTATTTAGTTCATGTTCCTCTATAATTTTTTTTTTTTATTTTTTAAAGATTTTATTCATTATTTTTAGAGAGAAGGGCAGGGAAGGAGGAAGAAAGGGAGAGAAGCATCAATGTATGGTTGCTTTTTACCTGCCTCCAGCTACGGGCCTGGCTGAAGACCTGATTTGCAACCTAGTTATTTGCCCTGGCTGAGAATCAAACCAGCAACTTTTGGGTTTGCAAGCTGGCACCTATCCACTGAGTTTTCTATGTATAATTTTAGATGTGCCAAATTGTCTGACTATTTTGGCTCTGTCAGTGACCATGCCAGAGTGGTTTATCTGCAGTCAACAACAGATAACAAGTTTATTGCATTATTAACATATTCAAAGAAAGACCATTTAATCTACAATTGTTTAAGAGAGCCTAAAACTGATGGGTCTTATACATACCCAAATTTTCCTTTTGTATGGAGGAATTTCTTTATTTTACAACCTAAGTTGTGTGTTGGTTGGTGAGTAGGAAGTACTCAGAGGAAGTTTGGGGTTTTGGAGGGGAGATGAGGAAAAGAGATGGTAACTAACCAGAGAGGAAACAAAAATAGTATTTCTCAGAGAACGCAAGGATTTGAGGAATTACAAGCAACTTAGTGTGTCTGGAGCATAAACTGGGTCACAAAATGTAGCAAGATATTTGATTGCAGATATAAGAAAGGCTAGAGCATGAAGGCAATTTATGCCAGGCTTAGCAGTCTCCATTCAACAGAAAAGTGGCATTATGTCTCAGTTATGAGAAGAGTTGAATTTCAGTCCATTTTTTAAAACCTTTCTCCTATGGGCCACACTTTGATTTTATCTGAATTGAACTTTGTCTTTTCTTTAAGAAACATTCTTTGTCAAGACTTGTATAAAGTGGAGTATAGTGTTTCTGACAGTGATAAGAAATAGCTAAGTAAAGCTGGAAGGCATGAATGGATCCCAAGGCATTTTCCTATTCCCCTGGCATCATAAACACAGGTGAATTATTATTAAACTATGGATAATTTGATCTCTAAATCATAGATGAAAATGCATAACTGGTGCCTATCAGAAAAAGGACATTTTTAAAACAGCTACAACTCTATTATGCTGCCCACTCTTGCCAGGTCACCCACATGATTGGATTAGTAACATCTCTAGGCTTGCTGAGTTGATATTGGATAGAATCAAATCAGATTCATAAGGCTTTGAGTCTTTTGGATATGACAGAATATCACCCTAGGGACAAGATGATATTCACAGTTTATATTTCATTGGGCTGTTCATTGTCAAAGTAAAGAGGATTTAGAAAATTGTTTATTCATGTTTAATTTTGTGAATTGTTCCCTCCACCCTAAACTCTCACAGTTCCATTTACATAATTACAATTAAAACACAGTTATTTCTGATAACTTCAAGCAATTAAAAGATGTTTTCCTCCTGTGCTCACATTAGACTCACAATTGGGGATCAGTAGATATATCTTGACTTGGTTATAATTGAAAGATGTAAGTGGATCATAGTCCTCATGGTCCCTCTCTTAAATATATATAGTGTGGCACATGTGTCTCTTAAAAAATACTCAGAAATTATTTTTTAACCATATTGAAACTAGTTGATTTTTGTACTCATTCTGTAGCTAATGTACTTTTTGAAAAAATAATTTTTTCATGAAAAGAATTTCTCTCAATCCTTTCTTCCATCCCTCATCTCCTTAGAGTTGGTAATTTATTCCTAGAGACCTGGATGATATAGCTTAATTGCACATTACTTGTGAAATATATTTATGTTTCTTAATAAATAGAAAAGTGAATTATTTTAGAAAATATTAGATATTCTGAAATTAGAGAAAATTAGATAAAAAGGTGCTTCTATGAGAAAAAAAGCAATTTCTGTTTTTTTTTAGATTAGGATGATTTTATTTTCTAAGTATATTTGATTGATTATGCTGTTTGTGGTCCCAATTTTTTCTCTTTACACTCCTCTGCCCAAGACCCCCCTCTTCCCTCTAGCAACCACCCCACCATTAGTTCATGTCCATGGGCTGTGCATGTAAGTTCTATATTATTCTAAGGTCCCTATGTTTATTTTGTACCTACTAATTATGCTACTTAATCCCTGCACTATATTCCTCTTTCTTCCCCTTCCTCATCCCAGTTTATAAACCTACAAATGATCCCCATACCTATGATTCTGTTTGTGTTCTGGTGATTTGCTTAGTTTGTTTTTGCTTTTGTATTTTAGATTCAGTTGTTGATCTTGTGAGTTTGTTGGCATTTTAATGTTCATAGTTTTGATCTTCTTCTTTTTCATAAATAAGTCCCTGTGACATTTCATGTAATAATGGCTTGGTGATGATGAAGTCCTTTAGCTTTACCTTGTCTGGGAAGCACTTGTCTGCCCTTCCATTCTAATAATAGCTTTGCTGAATAGAGTAATCTTGGTTCTAGGTATTTGCTTTCATCATTTTGAACACTTCTTGCCAGTCCCTTCTAGCCTTGCCTACAAATGTTTTTTTGTTTTGTTTTGTATTTTTGTTTTGCTTTTTTTTTTTTTTTTTTTTTTTTTTTTTTTTTTTTTTTTTTTTTTTTTTTTTTTTTTTTTTTTTTTTTTTTTTTTTTTTTTTTTTTTTGAGAAGTCAACTGATAGTCTTATGGGAACTCCTTTGTAGGTAACTCTCTATTTTCTCTCGCTTCTTTTAAAACTCTCTCTTTATCTTTAACCTTTAGCACTTTAATTATGATGTGTCTTGGTGTGATCCTCTTTGGGTCCAACTTGTTTGTAACTCTCTGGGCTTTCTGGACTTGTATGTCTATTTCCTTCACCAAGTTACACAAGTTTTCTTTCATTATTCTTTCAAATAAGTTTTCAATTTCTTTCTCTTCCTCTTCTGCTTCTGGCACCTCTCTGATTCAGATATTGGTACATTTAAAGTTGTTACAGAAGTTTCTAATTCTCTTCTCATTTTTTTCAATTCTTGTTTCTTCCTTCTATTGTGGGTAAATGTTTATGTCTTCCATTTGTTCCAAATTGTTCACAGGTTTCCCTCTCTTTACTGTTGGTTCCCTGTATATATTTTTTTATTCACTTTGTATAACCTTCACTTCTTCCTTTATTTGGTGGCTGTACTCAATCATTTCTCTGAGCATCCTGATCACCAGTGTTTTGAACTCCACATCTGATAGGTTGGCTATCTTCTTTTCATTTAGTTCTATATCTCAGAATTTGTCATGTTCTTTCATTAGGGCCACATTTCATTGATTCCTCAATTTGGCAGCCTCCCTGTGTTTGTTCTGTGTATCAGGTAGAGCTGCTTTGACTATGTATCTTGGTAGCATGGCCTAGAACACCTAGGTGTTCTGTAGGACTCAGTGGCACAGCCTCCCCTATCACCCAAGCTGGATACTTAAGGTGCACCCTTTGTGTGGGCTAAGTATGTACTCCTCTTGTAATTGAGTCTTGGTTGCTATTGGCAGATCAATGGGAGAAATTTACTTGGGCCAGTCAGCTGCAAGGACTGGCTATCATCACTGACCACTATCTCCTCCCTCCATGGAGAATCAGCTATACAGAGACAGAGTGGTGGTGCTCCAACATAGTCTATACATGTCCCTTAGGTGTTGACCCCGGGGTTTCCCAAGGGTGCAGACCAAGGTCAGTCCCTACCTATGATTTGCCCAGAGCACCCTGCCTGACCTACAAAGCAATCGGAGATGCTGCTACTCTTGCTGGGCTTGGAGATTTCCAGGTGAAGCCAAGTGTGTATCTAAGCTGGCTGCTGCTATTTTGGACCTGGAGCTCACTGAGGGCCAGCTGTTGCTCATTTGATAGGATTTCGGAAGTCGTGAAGCATGAGCCAAGACCAACCATTCATAAGGAAAGGCAGTTTGCCATTGGCCTGTAAATTGGGTGAAGGAGCCTCTGGGGATCTCCAAGAAGTCTCTGGGGATACTCCAAAAGTATAAATCTAGTTGATCGAGTCTCAGATATGGCACCAGCTTGCCTGCTCTGTAAAGGGAGGGTTTAGAAAAGTGACAATGGTCTCTGCTTGCCTTGATGACAGACACTTTGTTTTCTCCCTGTATACCATTGGTGCCTTTCAAGCTGTTGAAAGCACCCTGGTGCTGGAGCTCAGAGGGAGTGAGTCCAAGTAGGTGAGTCCATGTGCTGGTTCTTTAAGAAGAACTGCTTGGGGCTTCTTCCACTGACTCAATTTCTGCTGGTTTTGCAGCCAGAAGTTGTGGGGACTTCTCTTCCTGGCCCTGGAATTCTAGGCTGGGATTTCTCACTCCTGTGATTTCCCTCCCCATCTTGTATCCACCACACATGGATGAGAGACCAGCCCATTCTGGGCCTGCAACCCTTCCCACCCATCTTGATGGATATGGTTTCTATAATTCTGTAGTTGTCAAGACTTCCATTCAACTTAATTTCTGACTGATGGTTGTTCTATATTTTAGTTGTAATTTTGATGTGGTTGTGGAGAGGCGAGCCATGTCTGCCTACTCTGCCATCTTGGTTGGATCCTCTAGATTATGATTATTTTAAAGCTTTTAAAATGTATCTTTTATTATAAAATAATTTTAGAATGTTTTGAAAGTACAGAAAGTACAAAGAACAATATTAAAATAATGCATGCTCATTTTTCAATAATAGCTTCTCTTAACCTGAGGTACATCTTAATCTTTATGTGATTTTTTTAAAAGATCATACATTTTTTCTTAACATTATTATTTGTATATTTTCACATTACTAATATTAAAATAGGTTTATTCGCTTTCAGTTTATTAGACACTTAGTTTCTATGTTTCTCTTCACTGAATAATGCATAATAAATCTTTATGTGCCTAAATTTATTTGTCCAATGATATTATTAGAAAACAATCACTGAATCACAAGATTTGAAATAAATAAAGATGCCAAATACTCAGTACCCATATTGCTTTATATTATTAATTGATCATGACTTTTTTTAATACTGAACTGGTCAAAACTTCAGTATAACTTATTTTTTAATGTACTTGTGTTTGAGACAGTTATACAATTTGAAACATTTTTTATCTGAAAAGTTACCTCTGATTTTAGCCAATTCAACTTCACTTTTTAAATCTTTGCTTGCAATTATGAGGCAGTTTATCTTGTATAATTTTTATGGTAGGTTTTTATTCAGTCTTAGCCCCTGTGGATTTTTTCCATTCTATGTATGCTTTGTTATATATACTTCTAGACTATCCATCTTTTCCACATCATTCATATTTTGTTCATGAACTTTAACTATACCTCTTTACTAATAGAGTTAAATGCCAGCTCTTACTTCCCATTGGTAGAGAAAGTAGTTATTTGAAAATTCTAATTTTTTTAGGAAAGTTGGACAAAGAGATAAAAATAGGTCAAATGTATGAAGTGTTTTGGTCATTTATGGCTCAGCTTTCTTTCCCTACCACAAAGTAAACAGTACTTTGCATTCAATAAATAATTAAATGTCTTGAGGTTTATTAAAAGGAAAAGTCTAACAGTAGGAAATCCAATGACTTGTCAGAGATTTCAATTTCATAACAGGATAGAGACTACACCTTTACACTCAATGGTTTGTATTAAAGTTAGTGTTTTGGTCTCAATGTTTAATTTTCTGGACAGCATTGGCCAGTATTCAGACTTTGTCAGTGCTGGTATGTAGTGCTTTAACTACCTAAATGTAATTGCAGCTTTTCGAGGAAATCAGTGTTTACTTTCCATGCTACTTTATTTTGCTTCATACCTCGCGTTCACATTTGATAGTACAATGCTACACCTGTTTACTACCTGTAATTTCATACAGAATGATGTTATGACTAAAACCAGACTTTTAATGATAATCATCCCAGTATAAATTGAAAAATGCTTGTATAATTAGGTTTACTAGGGTGTGATAAGAGCAAAGGCATTTTTGTAGTAATGAAAGGTGCAATGTCAGAAAATTACACAAATCTGTTTCCTCAAAAAAATTAAAGAGAACTCCATGAATTTATGGCATTATTATAAAAAACTTGAAGGCAAAGTTCCCTTGTGTTCAACCTTATCTACATATCAAATGCAGTTGTTGTCATTAGCAGTGCTATATGAGCTTCAGACTATACTACAAAGATCAGGACATGCTTTTAATGTCATCATTATTAGCTTATGCACTCTCAGAATCTTTTGTTTCAAGTTCGGTAGTCTTAGCTGTTCAATTAGCCAATGCTATACTCTAATGTTCACACGTTTCAGGATATATGCAGGATAATTAGATCAGCTTTCTGGGGTTACTTTTAGTTGTTTTTTTTTTTTTTTTTTTCCCCAGAGAGTTGAGAATACAATGAATTTGCTTCATGCTTTTATTTATGAGGGAAAATGACTTGTATTTGATGATAGGTTTTATTCTGATGGTATTTGGAGAAAATTGGCAAAGTTTTGCCTTTTTTTTTTAATCAATGGGCTTCTGTTTCTGGCACTTGGCTTTAAAAAAGCACCATGCCTGCTGCTGTACATAATACATTCATCACACTATGATCCAGTGCCAAGTCAGCTTGGGAAAAAATAGCCTCAGCTCCTGTGTCTGGGCTATGCATTCTGGAAATGATGGACTTCTGAATCTGAAACCCGAAGTCTCATTATAGGAATGGTGAGAACCATATGGCCTAAAAAGCCTAAGGAAAATGGATAGAGAAGTACATCTGGTCATTTTGGCACTTACTACCACATTCTGGTTCAAGTCACTGGAAATATGAAGAGATCCTCTGGAGTAAGAGAGTGATTTGGTGTTCCCAGCTTGGTTAATAGGCTGTCATCGTTTTGGATGATTGCTGCTATAATAAAGTAGAATTGTTTCCGTTTAGTTCCGCATTAAATAGTGGGTGCCTATTAGGTCTCAGAAACTGTATGCAGGTGCTATGGAATGCAATTCCTTGGCCCAAAGAAGTTTGTAGTGTAGTGGCCAAAACATTTCTATAAATAAGTGCAGTAGCATGTGGTAAGTACTGTCTATGATGTAGATAGAGAGTGTGAACTGGAAGAAATGTGTGTTTGACAGTCACAGTAGCATCTTGGTTGGACTTTGTGCTATGTCTATGGTGGTAATGTGGCCTGGGAAGTTGTACTGCTACCTGGAACACTGGCCCCTCTATGAGCTTGCATGCCTCTTAAGCACATCATGGGCTTCCAGGGTCCTTTACTAGGAAATGTTCATCAAAGTGTATAGAAGTACCTACTTCAGAAATTGTTCTACCTTCCCCCCACTCACCCAAAATAAAATGTGCCTTCTTAAAGAAGTTATGGTTGTGTGCTAAGTATATGCATATTTAACTTTACACTGGCATCTTAGTGGTTAAATAATCAATCTTGAAGATGAATCACTAAGATTAAGGAACAGAAAAATTTTATGTCTAGTTTGATAGACACATTATGCTTTATGTTAACATTTTGTATGTACTATATAATTTGCCTGTCATACTCTCAAACTTCAAATGGTACCTTATCAGGTGCCTTCTTTTTTTTGAAGCTCTACCCGCTCTTACATTAAATAAGAGACAATCGTATCCAACATATTGTTACTATCTTGTCATATATCATATTGTATTTAGGATTTTTAGACATTATAACTTATTAGCTATGTGATTATGGACAAGTAATTTACCTTTTCTTTCCTCAGTTTCCTTATTTGCAAACTAGAAATAATTATTCCTAACTTGTAATCCTGCTCTGTGGGTTAACTGAACTTTGCATGCTAAGTGTCTGGCATGATATCTGACATGCAGTGATTTATGATTGCTGTTGTGCTGGCACTTATATAAGACATTGCACTTCTTGATGTACAAGATAGAACCTTGTGTATGTATTACTTCTATAAAATTAGCTTAACTTAATTATGTCTCAGACCTTCTAGAGCTATATATATGTTTGGGGTAAAGTTGGTAGTAAAATGCTTTGTTACTTAAACTAATATGTCAGAGCAAGAATCTCTTTTTAATTCACAGAAAATTTTAAAATTTTAACTTAGTATATCCATAAAGAGTGATATTAAAGTAGGAAGTGAGGTATTAGGACACTATTTCAGGGCAATGAGAGTCTTAAAATTCATATGATATCCTCAACTACACAGCCACTTATAACTCTGGGGGCAGAAGTATTATCACATGGATAGAAAACATTGTGTAATGCCTTCCTCAAAGAGAATATTGAAAAGAAGTATTTCACAAGTTATCTAATCCATACAAAGATAGAAAGATAGCACAGGAAACAATATGCATCATTGACCACATCAATGAGAAAAAGTTTAATTTGAATTAGGATTCAGATTGAACATCATCTCCACTGCTCAGCTGATCAGGCAAGACTTACTTTAAGGTTCAAGGTTAGCACCTGTTAAGTAAGGTTAATGCCTTTTACTCTAGCAATGTTGTAAAAATTAAATGTATTGTATATAAAAGTACATGATATAGTGCTTTCTGGAAGTTGGAGATTTTGATGACTATTAGCAAGTTTTTCCAAAGACAGTATTTTCATTAGAATTGGTTGCACATTCTTCTTCTTATTATTATTAATTGGTCATGCATTCCTCCAACTGTTTTCTGTTCACATACATATAACTGCTAAATTTTAAGAAAAGGGGTTTAAATTTCTACCATCAAAATGCAATTGAAAACACCTAAAATATGATATTAGTCAAAAGACAAGTAAATTCAACCACAATCTTCTTTTAAGGACAAGCAGAATATATAGCGCAAAGCCAATTGCAAGTAACCAGCCAACTCATCAGGATCATAAACAAGTTGAAGCATATTGTCCTTTCTTGTAACTTATACTATGTTTGGAAAACTCACACTTCTCAGTTTTCCAAAAATAACATGCATCTTCCAAATGTTTTTGCCCTTACTCATGCAGTCTCTCAGTTTGAAATGATCTTTCCTCCATTATTTACTGAAACCTTCAGAAAGGTTTCATCACCTAAGGAAAGCTGTCACTGACATTGATCTCTCTAGCTGCAATTAATCATTTCTTTTCTGATTGCTACAGTACGATGTCTTGCCTTTCTACTTAGCACTTAAGTCTGTTCTATTCTTATTATGATTAGATAATAGATGTAATTTCTTCACTAATCTGTATGGCCCTCCAGAGATACACACTTTATCTGTGGTCATTTTTGTTTTCTCACAAAAGTTTGCTTACAATAGACTGCTTTTATTAATCTCTATATAATTGAGATGCAAATGATTATATGTTAACTAAACATATATATTCTGCATTAATCCATTATTTTATCTAGCTTTAATTCATGTATTATCTCCTGTTTGATAGAAGAAGGTTAGAGGTGGACAGAATGAAGCAAACTGAGGGATATTTTGGAAAATGGAAGACATTCATGTTTAGATATTTTAATATATTCTAAAGAGGGGAAATGTATATATTTCCCTCTGGTTCAATCATTCTCAATATGAGTGAAATAATATTCTATAAAATATCCCTTGTTAGTCCTATTCGATCCTGGCTTTTTAGTTATTAGAAAGTGAATAGTTCCTTAACTACATCTGGAAATTCAGAAGAAAATGAAATCTTAATCTCCATTAGATTCATATGTTCCCAGATGCTATGGTGGTTCCTGCATGTTTTAAATTTATTGGGATAGCATTGGTTAATAAAATTATATAGTTTTTAGGTATACTATCCTATAATATATTATCTGTTTATGCTATTTTGTGTTCACCACCCAAAGTTAAGTCTTCTTTCATCATCATTTATTCCCCTATACTCACTTCTACCTCCCCCTACCCCTCTTCCCTCTGGTGATCACTGTCTCTTGTCAGTATCTATGAGTTATTATTATTATTATTTTTGCTTAATCTCTTCACCTTCTTCACCCACAATACAACAATTGATATCAAAGGCCAGGGCCTCTGCTAACAACCCTTCCTTCAGAAACCCCCACTGAGAATTTAGGTTGCTTCTTGTGTCATAACCCAAATGTTCATTCTTTGCTTTAGGTTGATTTAGTGTTTCTTCCCACATTACTACCTGTCAGATTGTGACTACAACTGGCTATGGTGGAGCTGTAACAACTTTTGGTTGATGTCACCCTGGAGTCTGGATGAGCCAAGCTAGCTTCTAGGTAGAAGCTACAAGCTTCTTTTAAAATTTTATCTCTTAAGACTCTCTATCTGTGCTCCCCTGAAAATAGCTAATTATTGAACCTCTTCTTGTATGAGCTAGAGATCAATGCATTGATTAATCTCCCAGAGTGTTGAATAGTTTAACTAGGACTATAAAGTATATAAAAATGTAATTCAATGCTATATTAGGTACTGTTGGAAACATATTATTAATTCCATGAGTCTAATTTCTCCTTACATCTTAGATATTCTTTGCCATGATAATGATGCTTTTCACACCCACATTAAGTTCAATTTTAGAATGTTCATGTCTGTTCACTACTGTAGAGCAAATGATAATTGTGTTATGTGATGCTACTGATTTCTTTAATATAAAATATTTTAACAACTTCTCATCCCAGATAGGATGTAAAATGTAGCTTTTCAGTCAAAATTTTTACAGAAATGAATTGCTTATTTTAAGAAAAAATATATTAAATTTATGCTTATAATTTTTTAAAATTAAAAACATCTATTTCTCTGGGAAGGTATAAATTATAAATATTCAATAGTTGAATATTGAAACTATATTCTGGGTTTTGATAGACACTTAAAAAGGTACTGTTATTTTCTATGTATTAATAGTTAATTTTTCTCAGAGAAAATTCTGTACTTGATTCCCCTTTTCTATAATTTCTATCTTTTTTACTTCTTCATAACTTGGCTTAGAGCTTGAGTTAAATATGATCATGTTTTATGTATTCTGAGAATTATATCTGATATTGGAATGTACTTTATAATCACTGTTATTTTATAACTGCTGGTGACCAAATGACAGCCATGACATAGTGTGTTAATTTGGTCATACTTGTTTGTATTGTCATTATATAACTCAAACATATATATTTTAAAATAATAACTTGTTTGGAATTTAATTGATGTTTCAAATAATTTTAAGCGGTTTTCAACATGACTCAGTTATTTTAACAAAAAGTTATTTTGTATATTCAAAGTTCCAGGAAGAATATAGTGTGACATTCATTGAGCATGATTGAAAGAAACATCTGTCTGTAGAAAAATGACCACAATTCTATATCTTCTTGGAAAACAACACACAAATGTTTAATAGTATCTCTAAAGAATAAGCTTTTATTTTAGTCCCAAGCCCCCTCCTTCTATTTTTAATAAAATATTAAAATATTTTTTGTTTTTAATAAATGGATACTAGAATTCTAGAAATTCTATAGTTCCCATGAGTCTTCCCAAATTTGAGAATCAGAGATGAACCTCTATATGCCCTTATTCATAAAACACCATAGAACAGGCAACCGGTATTTACATATTTAAACATTTTGTACCTTAGACAAATATTCTTTAATAAAAGTAATATTTTGTTTCTCTTCATAAAAAATAATTAACAAAATAAAAAATTAAATTAATACAATATTTTAGAACGTCTAGTGCTTTGTTATTTTATACCTCAATTCTCATATAATTTCATGAAGTTGTGTTATTTAGACAACAAAACATGTAACTACTTCCCCTAGGTAAGTGCTTAAAATGGTAATAAATTATCTCATAAATTTCTGACAGTTATAGCCAAGAAGAAATGTTATGTTTGCAGATGTGGAATTTAAATATTCTTCATTAAGACTGGGAGATGTTTTCAGTTGACTCAGCTCCTACCTCCAGAATCTATGTAGTTTTATTTTTAAATAAACTAAGAACCTTTGGTATATAACACTTAAAAATAAGACCACTTCCCTGTTTAAATAAGTCCATTTTATTGCATATATTTTAAGTTAAAATCTACTAGTAGCTTCAATATTTCAAATGTATCTATTGATAGTATAATTCTAAGGCATTAAGCACAGAAATATAGCCATTTGTTTAGAAAATAGAAGTGAGTCTATTCAATGTAATTATTTGGTGAAAACAATCACATTTTTAAAGTCTTCAAGCCTACATAGCCAGTAATACTTAAGTCTGTGGTTTTTGCCTCTTGACACAAAAGAGTGATATAAGAAATAATGAAGATCAAGAATGCAATTTTGTATGTAAAATATTTAAGATATATATGCATTACAGAAATGTCTTTCCATATACCACAGTAAAACTACATATAATTTTTTTAAGGTATTAGTTACCAGAAAGACACATTAATGGTTCAATATACAGCCTTATATCCTAATACTGGCTCTTGGATATGTTATCAGACATACATTTGTAAAGTTCAGGAAAAAAGTCAGAAACAACATAATGAATTCATTACTTTAGTCAATATTACATGTCCTACAGCAGAAAAGAACATTTTAACAAAGGCTTTTAAGATTTAAAATTGCATATAAATGATAATTATTTTCATGGTCATGCTAATCAAGACTAGATTAGCTTGGTCATTAGAGGAAAATGTAGCCGGAACAGAAAATTATTCTTAGAGTCATCATTTGAACCTAGGTACTTTTTTCTCTTAGTTCTTGCCATCTCCCAGGTGAAGGATTGTGCTAATTGCATCCATTTATTCCCAGTCTGAGCATTACTAGTGGGTACTTTTTTTCTTGACCCCAAGTACCTCATTTTTAGCAAGGCTTGAAGGATAATAGGAAGGCTTTCCCAAGGTTAGAAACAATAATAGATTTAATGAGAAAGCTGATTTCTAGACAGAAGGCCTAGAAATAGATGAAGACCATTTTGCTACCCTGTGGCAGTTCTCTAGTCTACTGATGAATAGCTCTTCCATGACCTGTGATCTTAGGTAAAAGACACATGGTTTTGAAGCTTCTTTCTGACTCTGGAAAACTGATTCTATGGCTTACCTATTCTCAAAATGCATAAACATCCCAGGGCATCTCTCTGAGGATACTTCAACAGTAGGACTGTCCTGCACGATCCTTCAAATGAGTGATTTAAAAACAAGATAAACCATCTCTTGGACCCATAGTGATTTTTATAAAGTATGAAGATCCCTTTGGGGCTGTAGATCTCTGCTGGGACATGAAGCATATTCCACCAGCTAGAATAGTTATAGAATAATCATCCCTCTTCCCCTTCCTCTCTTCCTCCTTCCTTCCTTCCTTCTTCTTCCCTCCCTTCCTCAATTGTTCTTCCCTCCTTCTTTTCATTCTTCACCTCTTTCTTTTATTCTAATCAGCAGGGGTCATTCCTTTATTATTATTAATATGTTATTAAAATATACCTTGGGATTTCACAGCATATTTTCAAACTTAATTCTTCACTTCAAATGAACATGAATTCTTCCTTAGATGCAAATATAATGTAAATCCTTCTAGATCCAGATCCAAATCCAGATCCTTAGGCCATTGCTCCCCATATATGATCAGTTACTGACATTTTTATAGCATTCAATGCAGAAGACACAAAGCACTTGTCAATAAGGCACAATTATTTTTTGTTAGGTTGAATGTCAAAATGAAACTGCCTAACTCATCCAAATATACTTACTGTGTATCTTTCTTTGACCGTAATAATCTCCTTTTGGTTCCAAAGACTCATTTCTGGCAAATGCCAGAGTTTTATATAGGCTTATACTTACCTGGCATTTGGTCTATTTTCTTCTCTTCAAAATTGTAGATTTTCCAATCATGCTAGACTGATGGGAGCTTTGAAAGCCTTTTTGGCAGAACTGCTTGTCTCATATTTTGTCTTCTTTCACATTATTAGGCGTTTTTGACTCTTGCATGGGATTTATCAGTTTAATTAATCTAATTTCAGCAGTAGCATTCATGCTAACTGAAATGACAATGTTTTGTTGATCCCTGTAATCACTGAAAATAAAGATACTGAAGCATTTGGCAACATTCCTTATCTATGAGGCTTACATTTTGAGTTTGAGATCACCCCTCCAACAGTTCAGTTTTAATTGGGTTGTATTGTGCATCTCTAATAAGGTCAGTTTTGTGTGTTTACTCCTTGAAAGGCTATGTATAAGAGATTCAAACTGATGATGAGGCTCATAATACTTGAAACTGACCAAACATGGCCGAATTTGAATGAAGGGAATTGCCCCTGGAAGTTAGGTGACCTTGTAGTTGAGGTGGAGAGGCTTACAGCCCAAAATCTTGGTGATGATAGATTAATTTTTCTGCATATGCTATGCTAATATGATGTGATGGTACAAAAGCACAGGGAACAAGCATAATGGCCCCTTTAAAAGCTTCATGCCTTTTGTTTTCTATAGAAGAGTTCCAATTATCTAGACAAGAAAACGAATTTTTCCCTGGTGCTCCCCACCCCAACTTTTAAATGAAAAAGTGACCTTCTTTTAGTGTGACCTGCTTGATGTAACTGTGCTGCTTGAAAATATCACTGTTTCCTTTCCAAAGAAAAGGTCAATTACTCACAACATTCTTTCTTTAAAATGTCTTCAGTCTATGTTTATACTGTAAAAAGTCAAGTAGAAATAGTTTACCTGGTTTAATGAATTGATATTCAGAGTGCTAGAAAAGATAAATTCATCATGTAACTTGGCTTCTTTTGATCACATTCACTTGTATGATAACTATTGTATATTTGTTTGTTTACTTGTGAATTCATTTGTTGTTTGACCAGTCACATAAACTTTGGGAATTCTGGTCACAAGGATCTTTTAGTCTCTCTGATCCTTTCCTACTGTGTGTATCAGGTTTCCATACTGTGGGACTGTTTCTGAGTTAGCTCTTTTTGGTAGTTGATATCATTATGCTGATACCACAATTTATAGGTTTATAATACATTCTTATATTTTATTTATTTATTTATTTTAAAAGATTTTATTTATTATTTCCATAAATAGAGGAAGGGAGAGAGGCAGAGAGGGAGAAAAACAGAGAAACATCAATGTATAGTTGCCTTTCACCTGCTTCCAGCTGGGGACCTGGCTAGAGACCTGGTTTGCAACCTGGCTAGGGAATCAAACCAGTGACCTTTGGGTTCACAGGTTGGCACCTTATCTACTGTGCTACCAGCCAGGGCTAAATTTTATATTTTATATAGAAAAATTTTCCACATTGCCAGTTAGCAGTGTCTTAGTTATTCTTGATTTTTTGCCCTTCAATTTAAACATTAAAATTAATATACCAAGTTCCTCAAACCTTCTGTTAGGATGTTGATTTACCAATCAATATTTACTTGCATTGGCATCATATATTTGGAATAATTGAGATCTTGATAATATTAAGTCTTTTCATCAATGATCATGTTATAGTTAGTTATACATCTATAGGTTATTTAAGATTTTCACCTAATTTAAATTTTCTTCTTTATAATGATATTTTATATTTTATATTACAATTATTTCTCAGTGATTTACTATTGTAAATGGCATCTTTATATGGTTGTATTTTATATTCATTCTATTGTTTATTATAATACTTTATTTAGGATTTGGCATCTGTATTCTTAGGTGAAATTGATTTGTTAATTTTTTCCATCTATACTTACTCTGAATATGGTAACAAGATTATGTTAACTTTATAAACCAAAGGAGATATTGTTCTTTTTTCTATTTTTGGAACAATTTGTATATACCAGAATTGTTGATTCCTTGAATGTTTTGTCAAAATTGCCTGTAATACTACTTGGGTATGGTAAATTTTAATGATTACATCAAGTTGGTTATAGAATTCTAATTTCTTGTTGAGCAGTTTTGGTAAGTTATAATCTTCTGGGTTATTTCTATTTCCTTTAATATTCAAATTTACAGTCTTAAATTTGTTTACACTTTCATGAGACATGGTGATGCTTATCGTAAAATTGAAATAAACTAGAAGTATAATACAAGTGTACATAGGTATAGCATAGTAATCAAACCCTTACTTAGTAATAGGTCAGTCCTTGAACACTGACTTTGCTACCCCTCTAACCTAATGATCAAAGAGGCAGCTGCTCTCTGAATTGGGCTTCTTACACCTGATGGATTTCTCACCCATTTAGGTGCATTGGTCATATTCTGGAAGAATTAGCCTAGATGAACTGTATCTACTTGTATCTTTATCTCTTTCACATCCTATATTTGGTGAAAAGTAAAGACAACTTCATATTAGCTATGAAGTATCCTTCTCATCAGTGTTCAGACCTGGAAGTAAATTTGCAGCTTGGCTAAAGTCAATATTATTCCCTTGTTAACATGTATCTTTCTCAGTCAGATATTTCCTTCTTTCTTCCCTTTCCTCTATCCGCACCTAATCTTAGATATTTGACTGTCTTACAGAACTTGAAGAATTCTGGCTTTCTTAATTCTTATTTCCAAAGAAATAAATTCCAATTTTATTATCTTCTGCCTGAAATTATTTTGTCATTGTTTTCTAACTTCATAAACTAAAAACTTCCCTCATTATTCTCAGCCTTTATTTTTTTCTATTATAGTTATTTTCTATTTTAAATTTCCCTGTAAGGAATACATTAATTGTGAGTCCAAAATTTAATATTTTACAATTATTATTAGGTTCTAAGTATTTTTTATTTTATAACTATTTCTTCTATAATTTAGAGGTCATTAAAATTTATTTCTTATATTGCCCAAAGTTCTATTTTATCTATTCATTATTAATTTATAAGGTAATTGCATGCAGTCAAAAAATGTTTTATGTAAAACCAGTTTTTAAAAATTAACTTTGGCCTGGCTGGTGGCACAGTGGATAAGGCACCAGCCTGCAAACCTAAAGGTTGCTGGTTCGATTCCGAGCCAGGGCACATAACCAGGTTGCAAGACAGCTCTCCAGCCAGGTCCCCAGCTGGAAACAGGTAACAGGCAACCATACATTGATGTCTCTCTCCCTCTCTGCCTCTCTCCTTTCCCTTCTCTCTAAAAATAATGAATAAAATCTTTTAAAAATAAAATGAAATAAATAAATAAAAATTGACTTCAATTTCTTTAAGATTTCATGTAGTGTATTATGTGCCAGTATTTTGGGCATTCTGTACCAGAAAGAATTTGTTAAAGTTTTAGATTATAATATTTCTGAGAAGTACTCTCCAAGTATAACTGATAATACAAATACTTCAAAATTACTTCAGTGGAGTGCTGACTTTTTTTAATTTTAATTTTTTAATATTTTATTTATTATTTTTCAGAGAGAGGGAAAAAGAGAGAGGCAGAGAGGGAGAGAGACAGCAATGTATGGTTGCCTTTCACCTGCCTCCAGCTATGAACCTGGCTGGAAACCTGGCTGGAAACCTGGCTGGAGACCTGTCTTGCAACCTGGTTATGTGCCCTGGCTGGGAATCAAACCAGGCACCTTTGGGTTCGCAGGCTGGCACCTTATCCACTGTGCCACCAGCCAGGACTAACTTATTGTTTTGTATTCTCTAAAAATTATTTAGGAATACATATGAAGGTGGGCTCAAAAAAACCCAGAACTTATAAAAATTGTGTATTTATTCTTATATGTTTAAACTTAAGATACCTTCAAAGTACCCTTCATTTGATGCAATCCACCTATTTAGGCATTGTTCCCACTACTCAAAACAGTTTTTGAACTCTTAGATTTTGATGCCTTTTAATGCTCTGTCAATTTTGTTTCACCTTTTCCATATCAGAAAAATGTTCCCTTTGAGAACTTTTTCCCCTGTGAAGACAAAAAGAAGTCACTTGGGGCAAGGTAGAGTGAATAGGGAGGGTTAGGCACAGGGGTCATGCCGTTTTCAGTCAAAAACTGCTGAACACTCAGTGCAGTGTGGGCAGATGAGCTCATAAATCACCCATCATGAAATGGGAAAATGCAATGAAAGAGTCTTCAAAAAATTTTTTTGCTGAAGCTTAATGCAGCCTTTTAACAAATAACAACACTGGCTGGTAGACTAACACAGAAGAGTTCCTAGCACACTCACCTAGCAGGGAAGCCTGTATGGCAAGGGGCCCAGCCTCCAGAAGATAAATCAGGGTTTTTTAGGATTCTCCTTGTACTCTTTTCATGATAGCAAAAAATGAAAGAAAATTAAATCTGGACATTGACTCAATAATTTTGAACTGAGATTGAATGATTCTCTTTTAAGATTGATAATTTATTCTTAACCTTTACTTTTAAACATTGAAATAAATATAAGAAGAAAATTTGCAAGAGAAGGGCAAAATATATCTGTAAAGGACAGAGGACAGAAAATTCATTAATATTAAACAAGAGATGTTCATGTAGGATGAAGAATGTTTTGAGATTTAGTTGCTAAACAGTGAAACTTGAAAGAAAAGTTACAAACTTTTAAAACACTTGAAATAAGCAAAAATATTGAATTTTAATTATACATTTTGTTGCCAAATGGGTTTTAATCAAATGTAGAGAAAAATAAAAGATATAGTAAGAGGTAGATTTACTCAACAATTTGCATCTCTCTCTTCTTTTTCCCTTGCTTCTCAGCCTCTTGGGTTAACTCTATAATTGGTACATTTCCCAATTATGTTGCATCTTGACTGATTCCTAATCTATACATTCAGCATTTGTAAGTAACAAATGAAATATGAATCAATGCATCAATTCTCAATGAAACAATACCCCCTCCCCCAAAATAAAGAAAAAGGAAAAAACTGCACTTAAACAAAAGCATGGTTTATAAGCTGGATGTCAGTACCAGAATGTTTCAGCTCTCCATCCACTGGCAAATTACAGAGGCAAAGGTTTGGTGAGAAAAAGAAAGAGGTTTTTTATTCCACAGCTGCATAGTCTGGAGAGGATGGCAGGCTCTTGCCTCAAAGCCCATCCCCCCAAGAACACCCAGAGGCGAACCCAGCTAGCCCCCTGTCAGACCAGTCCAAGGCTGTGCCCAGAGTTTCTTCTCCCATTTCAGATACATCCTTTAAAATCTGCAGGATCATCCAGGTGGCTTAGATTTTCCTGGTGGCAGTCTGGATTTAGGCTCCATCCTGGGGTTCACATATGTGGTCTGCGCTGTCACTGGCCACACGGCCTCCAGGGCCTAAAAGATCCCTCAAAGCTTTGGCTGCATGTCCAGTAGGTGGGCAAAAAATGGAGAGCCCCCCTCCCTCTTTTCTCATTCTGCATCTCCCATTCCAAGCTTCCACACACCTGAGAAGGGTCCAGCTCCCCTAGTCAACCCCATCTTTTTCACAGACTAGACTGACAGGTGTTCCTCCAGCACAGCCCCTGCCTCCATTTGACACCTAAGGTACAAGTGGCTAAATCCTCTGGTCCCAGCACCACTCGGGGACCAGAAGGAGTAGGAGGGCTTTTCCCTTGGCTAAACATTTCATTAGCCTCACACGTGCTCGGTGCAATGACTTCCTCCTGCCACATCGTTGCCAGGAGTGGGGAATCTGTCATCATGCTATGCTGGCTTTGTTACTGGGGCAACCAAAATCCTCCTCATCTTGGGTTGTACAATCAGAATCGTTTCTGCAATGGCCAAAATGATACAGTTCTCTTTTGAAATTCACAGGTTTCCCACTTAGGTTTAGGTTCCTGGAAAAAACAAATTCTACTTAAGATTCCAACTCTCTCGGTGATAACTCTGTCAAACCAGTCTTTCCTCACACTTAGGGAAAATAATAACTAACCTTGAAGGGGAGAAAAAGTGCTTTCTTGACTCTCTTAGGGTCCCTGGGTGGGACTGAAAATTAAACCGACAAAGCCAGATTAGCAGGAGAAAAACATATGTATTTATTTAACATGTTTTATGTCATTTGGGAGTTCAAAAAAGAATGCCACCCCCTTGCCACTGCCAAATGGTTAAGCTAGAGTTTCTTTAGACTTGTTTTGATGAAAAGCAGACAGAAAATATCATAAGTCAAGGAATATGAAGTAAGTGTAATAAACTAGGGAATTTAAAGCAGGCCTCTTTGTCTGGATTCTTCGTGTCCCTTTGTCTTCAGAGATAAGGATGCTCTGTTCCTCTGGGTATAGGGAAGGCGTCTCTCACAGGGTTGGATGACATGTTTCAGGAGGGAAGGTCAGGGGGAAGGTTGCTCTGAGGGTCTTCCCTGCTTCTGCTGATTTCTCAAATATCTTCAGCTTAAAACAGTCCTTTTGGGATTTTGGGATAGCTTGTCCTGATCCCCATCAGCGACATATAATAGGATGAAAGTAAAATCACCTATTTTGCCCTGAAATAGAAACGTTAATAAAGGGGAGAATATTGTCAGGGCAGAGGAATTTCCCTGTCTATGCAAAGCTGGATCTTCCTCTGGAGTCAGCCAACGGCCTAGCCTTGGAGTTAATCTTATCCCCAGCGCTCTGGAAGAGTGTGGCTCTGGAGGTAACCAACTTAGCAGCTTTGAGCAGGCTGATGTCACCCCGTATGTTAACTGTTAGACATAGAGCCTCCTTTGTTCCAATGCGTATACAAGACTACCTTTACTGTGAGCTCAGTGCACGCACTGGGAGAGCGGAAAAAACCTGGGTGGCGATGCCGACACTCTCCAGTGCCCAGCCATGTGGAAGCAGGAGAGTGGGTGTAGAAATGCCCAACTCTCTGCAGTCATTGACCTAAGCACAGCTGCTATAGGAGTGGGCTGACTGAGCATGAACTTGTTGACACTCCTAGCTGCCCGGCCTTGTGGTCATTACCTTGTTGCTACAATAAAGCATGCAAACCTTCTTAAAGGCTCAGTACAACTTCTTTATCCCCACTATCATCATTTGGTGGTTATGATACCACAGGACCTGACAAATATGTACATAAATGAGATTTTAGATAAGATAAAGTTCATTTTTTAGTAAAATGTATTATTTCTTCCACGTGGATTAAGACGTCAGTCTTCTTTGAAAAACCTTCCACAGGACTCATTCTCAGTCACAGCTGTGATGGAGAGATCTGCTCTCTAAAAGTCTTCTTCTAAAATTGTGTTAAAAGCAACTAGGGAGTAAGTTTTTAATAAGTGTTTCTGAAAATCAGGGCCATTCAACCTGGGAAAATTCCATCTGGAGAAAAGGACCCTAGCTAGAGGTTGTAAATTATAAATTGGCAATCAGAACAGATATTCTGTAGTATATCCACACTGAAGTTCCACAATGCTCGAAAGAAAACCACAGGAAGAGTCATTGACTCTCCAGGCTTTGGGTATAAAATTTCTGATTAAGGGGAAAAAAGACAATTTTATTTTCATTTATTTGATGAAGTAGTTAATCTGTTAATGTATCTGTAAAAGGCTTTTTTAAAAAGGGATCTATATGGGCATAAGATCTCAAAAAAGGTTCTGCTTGTTTTAGTGATTTCTGACTTCCCAGTATCCTCCTTCAAAGCATACGTAGCTCTACCTCCTTGTCATATATTTATTTTTCTAAACTTTGAAAAGTGAAAGGAAAAAAAAACGTCCAACTACAGGTTAAGTACACATAACATAGGGACTTGCAGAAAGTCTTGTTGCTTGGCAACCAGAGGGTGCCTATTTGGAGAGCTCAGAAGTGTATACAATATGTCTTAAGGGTGGAAGAAGGGCAGCAGGAGTCTACTGAAATGATTTAGAACATGGAAATTGTGTTCAAATAATATACATCTCTGTATGTTATTATTCCCAAGTGGTAATAACGTTGTTGCTCAGCTCCTCTCTGTAGATATAAGAACCAGAGGGCTTCAGAGGCAATACAATTTTACTTCTCTGATTATGCCCTGTGCAGTCAGGATTTTGTGGTAACAATATTGAAATAGCATGTTAATAACCAGAGTGGTTATCATTGCCTCCTTGGTCAATTGACATGTCCATTAAAGAGATTTGATTTTTGAAATGTCTTGCTATCCTTAATAAAGATCAGCAATTATTAAAATTAACCACATGCTGATTTAATAAATTATATAGCTTTGTTAATTACTAGTTCTTTCTTCACATCCATCTGTTTTTAAGATTCTAGTGAACCTGCACCAGATGTTCATGTAAATATAATAAGCTGATTGCCATGTAAATATAATATTTTCAAATGTGTTGTGTAACAGTCTTAATTTATGCATACCGTTGTCTGCGTTTTGTCTTTGTAGCTCAAATAACAAACTGATAACTGTTAAAAGCCCCATTGGGCACAGTTTCTACTTGCAGCTCTGTGTGTGTGTGTATGTGTGTGTTTCCAATGGTTCCTTGTTAATTATTGTATATTGTGCTAGGTGTTCAGGCCCTTAAGATGTAACAAAACATTTGTCAGGGTATTTTGGAAATGGCAGTGTAAAAGCAAGATAGAATTGTTTTCATCCTCACTCAATTCCATAGTGTAATAAAGTAACTATTAAATTCATAGTAAATGCCATCCATTTATTTTGAATGGTAACATTATAGAGTGATTCATATATGTAGATGACCCAGTTTTGTGACTCTCAAGACCATCACAACCTCCAGTCTATCCAGAAAACCCATTTGATAAATTGAAAGGCAGGCACAAAGTATTTCCACACTTTTACATAAAGTATTGTTGAAATTGATCAAATCAAAAGAAGATGGAATTGGTCGGTAGAAATATCGTGAGAATTAAATTAGGCCAAATTTTGCTTTTTGAAAAAGAAAGTACATTTTAAAACATTGCCCTGTACAATAATAGGCTTAATAGAGTATTGCAGTAACAGCTTTATAGCAACTAAAATGTTTGAACTTGGGCGGTTATGGGTATGGCAATCAAGAGGAATCTAAATCACTGTGTAACATTGAAAAGGAAATCAATCTAAAGAGGTTCAGAGAAAGGCAAAGTGCAAAATGAGTATTAATACCTAAGATTGTTCACATATGACCTGACTATAAAAGGTTGGTAAATTAAATTCACTAACAAAGTTTAGTGGCAGAGCGTTTTCTGGATAACCAAAGAAAATAGACCTGTGGAATTAGAAAATGGTTTGAATAAAATGAAATATCGATTTGAAAGGAAAATGAGGCATACTTTGTAAAAAGAGAAGGCTACTTATTTGCAGCATCAAAGGAAGGAATAAAGCAGATGACACTGAGACATCGGCCAGTCTCTCTAAAGCAAACGATGACTCAGAATATGCTCTGCATCATGGGCTTTAGAATCAGAATTGGACAGACCTAGGAAGGTCAGGTTAAAACTCTAACAAACGTGGATTTGCGTAGTTTTCACCATTTTAGGGGATGTTCATTTAATTTTGTCATTTAATTTTTCATGAATGGTCTGGTCACATGGCACTAAGCCTATGTAAAAAAGATATGTAGTATAAGATTTCTCATCACATTTCTCTTTTTATGCCAACTTCCCAGTTCCCAATAGCCCCCTACCACGCTACTATTTTCTTAGCTTCCTAAGTATCTTTTAAGCATTTTGTTGGACATGTAACAAACAAATCTGAACACATATTTCTTGTATCCTCCCCCTAAAGATGACTACACTCTAATCAATGTACCCTGTGAGTATATTATCTGTCACAGCCAGGCTAAGGGGACTTTGAAGATATAATTAAGACTACAAACTTAAAAATAGGAGAGTACCCAGGATTATTCTGGTGGGACCCATCTAATGAAATTGGCCCTTAGAAGAGGAAGAGGGAAGGAGAGCAGCTGTCAGAGATGTAGCCACAGGGAAGAGGAGGCAGCAGAAAAATGCAAAATGTGACAGGGACTTAAACTGCTATTGCGGCTTTGATTATTGGGGAAGTGGGCCATGAGCCGGGGACCCAGCAGCCTCTAGGATTTGGAAATGGCTCTCAGATGATAGCCAGCAAGGAAACAATCCTATAGCTGCAAGAAACTGAAGTCTGCCAGCAAACTGAATGAACAAGACAGGCTCTCTTCTGGGGCTTCCAGAGAGGAACAGAGCCTGTTGACACCTTGATTTTAACTTAGTAAGATCTCTGTCAGATTTGACCTACAACACTGGAAGATAATAAAAGTTGTGTTGTGCTGTATTTGTGTTAGTTTGTTATGGCAACAACAGAAAGCTAATGCCTCTCTCTCTCTCTCTCTCTCTCTTTTATTTTTTGCAAACAGAACATAACTATAACTATAAAAATTGATGTGGACCTTGCTGTTTCACTTTAAAATATGCCTTGGAGATTGTCCCATATCAGTACAGAGAAAGCATCTTTATTCTATATAATTTTTATTATTTAACAGGTTTATAGAATTTTATTTTTGGTGTCTCTTTTATTTTTTAAATTTTATTTGTATTGTTTATGTTGTTAAAATTATTCCCACTTTTTCTCCTTTCCCCACCTCCATCTACCCCTCCCACATCCCACCCAAGCCAGTCTGCATATAGTTGTCCATGTCCATGGCTTGTGTGTAAATGTTCTTTGGTTAATCCTTTTGCCATTTTTCATCCTGTTCCCACTCCTTTCTGGCAGCTGTCCATCTATTGTACTATTTTCTTTGTTAGCTTATTGTGTTTGTTAGAGTCCACATATAAGTGAGATCATGGAGATCATGTGGTATTTTTCTATGACTGACTGAGTATAATTTTCTCGAGGTCCATTCATGCTATTTCGAAATGTAAGAGCTGCTTCTTTTTCAATGATGTGTAGTATTCCGTTGTGTAAATGTACCGCAGCTTGTTTATCCTTCCATCTCCTGATGGGCATTTAGGCTGTTTTCAAATCTCAGCTATTGTAAATAGCATTGCTATAACCTTAGGGTTGCATATATATTTTTTGTACTGGTGTTTTGGGATCCTTGGAGCATATACCCAGGAATGGAATTGCCGGGACAAAAGAGTTCCATTTTAAATTTTTAACAGGTACCCCATATTGCTTTCCACTGTGGCTGCCCCAGACTGCATTCCCCACAACAATTCACTATGGTTTTCTTTTCTCCATCCTCTCCAACATTTGTTCTCTGTTGATTTATTGATGGCAACTATTCTGACAGGTGTAAGGTGATACCTTATTGATGCTTTAATTTGCATTTCTCTGATGATTGGTGATTCTGAGCATTTTTTCATATGTCTACTGGCCCCCTGTATGTCCTCTTTGGTCTCTTCCAGGTTTTTTGCCCATTTCTTAAATAAGTTATTTGTTTTCATTATGTTGAGTTGTATCAGTTCTTTGTATTTTTTAGAGATTAAACTTTGTCAAATGTATCGTTGATAAAAATGTTCTCCCATACAGTGGGTTTCCAATTTGTCTTGCTGATGGTTTCTTTAGCTATACAGAAGCTTTTTAATTTGATATAGCCCCAATTCATTTACTTTCTACTTTTTTCCAGTGCCTTAAAAGATAGATCAGCAAATATATTTGTATGGGGAACCTTTGAGATTTTACTACCTACGTTTTCTTCCAGGATTTTTATGGTGGTGTGACTTAATATAAATCTTTTATCCATTTTGAGTTTATTTTTGTGTATGGTATAAATTGGTGGTCTAGTGCCTTCTTTCCTTCCTTCTTTCTTTCCTCCCTTCCTCCCTCCCACCCTCCTTTCTTTCTCTCCTTTCCTTCCCTCCTC